>JAWQUT010001635.1:0-17889 GCA_033807755.1 Ellobium chinense
ACGACAGTCACTACTCCAACAACTGTCACTTTTCCAACGACAGTCACTACTCCAACAACAGTCACTACTCCGCCGACAATCACTAGTTCAGCATCTGCCACATCTCCAACGACAGTGTCTACTCAAACAACTGCCACATCTCCAACGACAGTCACTACTCCAACAACAGTTACTACTCCAACAACTACCACATCTAAAATTACTCTCACTAGTCCAACAACTGTCACTTCTCCAACGACAGTCACTACTCCAACAACTGTCACTTCTCCAACGACAGTCACTACTCCAACAACTGTCACTTCTCCAACGACAGTCACTACTCCAACAACTGTCACTTCTCCAGCGACAGTCACTACTCCAACATCTCCCACATCACCATCGACAGTAACTACTCAAACATCTCCCACATCACCATCGACAGTAACTCCTCCAACAACAGCCACTACGCCAACAACGGTCTCTACTCCAACAACAGGCACTACTCCACCGACAATCACTAGTTCGGCATCTGCTACATATCCAACGACAGTCACTACTCCAACGACATCCACTACTCCAACAACAGTCACAAGTCAAATGAACTCATCAGTATCAAATAATCAAATGGCATTCTCTACACCGCCAAATTCATCTACTGCAACATCACCGACACCTCCATCGACGTTCACTACTCCAAGAACAGAAACTACTCTTACTACAATTACTAGTCCAACAATGACCTCTTCTACGACAGCACCATCTACTCTCACGACGCGTTCTAGTCCAACAACTGCCACTTCTCCAACGACAGTCACTACTATAACAACTGTCACTTCTCCAGCGACAGTCACTACTCCAACATCTCCCACATCACCATCAACAGTAACTACTCAAACATCTCCCACATCACCATCGACAGTAACTACTCCAACAACAGTCACTACTCCAACAACGGTCTCTACTCCAACAACAGGCACCACTCCGCCGACAATCACTAGTTCGGCATCTGCTACATCTCCAACGACAGTCACTACTCCAACGACATCCACTACTCCAACAACAGTCACAAGTCAAATGAACTCATCAGTATCAAATAATCAAATGACATTTTCTACACCGCCAAATTCCTCTACTGCAACATCACCGACACCTCCATCGACGTTCACTACTCCAACAACAGAAACTACTCTTATTACAATAACTAGTCAAACAATGACCTCTTCTATGACAGCACCATATACTCTCACGACGCGTTCTAGTCCCACAACGGTCACTTCTCCAACTACTCCAACAACTGCCACTTTTCCAACAACAGTCACCACTCCAAAAACTGTCACTTCTCCAACGAAAGTCACTACTCCAACAACAGTCACTACTCCGCCGCCAATCACTAGTTCAGCATCTGCCACATCTCCAAAGACAGTGTCTACTCCAACAACAATCACTACTCCAACAACAGTCACTACTCCAACAACTGTCACTTCTCCAACGACAGTCACTACTCCAACAACTGTCACTTCTCCAACGACAGTCACTACTCCAACAACTTTCACTTCTAGAGCGACAGTCACTACTCAAACATCTCCCACATCACCATCGACAGTAACAACTCAAACATCTCCCACATCACCATCGACAGTAACTACTCAAACAACAGCCACTACTCCAACAACGGACTCTACTCCAAGAACAGGCACTACTCCGCCCACAATCACTAGTTCGGCATCTGCTACATCTCCAACGACAGTCACTACTCCAACGACATCCATTACTCCAACAACAGTCACAAGTCAAATGAACTCATCAGTATCAAATAATCAAATGGCATATTCTACACCGCCAAATTCCTCTACTGCAACATCACCGACACCTCCATCGACGTTCACTACTCCAACAACAGAAACTACTCTTACTACAATTACTAGTCCAACAATGACTTCTTCTACGACAGCACCATCTACTCTCACGAAGCGTTCTAGTCCCACAACGGTCACTTCTCCAACTAGTCCAACAACTGCCACTTCTCCAACAACAGTCACCACTCCAACAACTGTCACTTCTCAAACGACAGTCACTACTCCAACATCTGTCACTTCTCCAACGACAGTCATTACTCCAACAACTGTCACTTCTCCAACGACAGTCACTTCTCCAACAACAGTTACTACTCCAACGACAGTTACTACTCCAACATCTGTCACTTCTCCAACGACAGTCACTACTCCAACCTCTGTCACTTCTCCAACGACAGTCACTACTCCAACATTTGTCACTTCTCCAACGACAGTCACTACTCCAACAACTGTCACTTCTCCAACGACAGTCACTACTCCAACAACAGTCACTACTCCAACAACAGTTACTACTCCAACAACTGTCACTTCTCCAACGACAGCCACCACTCCAACAACTGTCACTTCTCCAGCGACAGTCACTACTCCAACAACTGTCACTTCTTCAACGACAGTCACTACTCCAACGACTGTCGCTTCTCCAACGACAGTCACTACTCCAACAACTGTCACTTCTCCAATGACAATCACTACTCCAACAACTGTCACTTCTCCAACGACAGTCACTACTCCAACAACTGTCCCTTCTCCAGCGACAGTCACTACTCCAACATTTCCCACATCACCATCGCCAATAACTACTCCAACATCTCCCACATCACCATCGACAGTAACTACTCCAACGACATCCACTACTCCAACAACGGTCTCTACTCCAACAACAGGCACTACTCCGCCGACAATCACTAGTTCGGCATCTGCTACATCTCGCCCGACAGTCACTACTTCAACGACATCCACTACTCCAACAACAGTCACAAGTCAAGTGAACTCATCAGTATCAAATAATCAAATGGCATTTTCTACACCGCCAAATTCATCTACTGCAACATCACCAACACCTCCATCGACGTTCACTACTCCAACAACAGAAACTACTCTTTCTACAATTACTAGTCCAACAATGACCTCTTCTACAACAGCACCATCTACTCTCACGACGCGTTCTAGTCCCACAACGGTCACTTCTCCAACTAGTCCAACAACTACCACTTCTCCAACAACAGTCACCACTCCAACAACTGTCACTTCTCCAACGACAGTCACTACTATAACATCTGTCACTTCTCCAACGACAGTCACTACTCAAACAACAGTCACTACTCCAACTACTGTCACTTCTCCAACGCAAGTCACTACTCTAACGACAGTCACTACTCCAACAACAGGCACTACTCCGCCGACAATCACTAGCTCAGCAACTGCCACATCTCCAACGACAGTAACTACTAGAACAAGAGTCACTACTCCAACGACAGACACTACTCCAACAACTGTCACATCTCCAGCGACAGTCACTACTCCAACATCTCCCACATCACCATCGACGATAACTACTCCAACATCTCCCACATCACCATCGACAGTAACTACTCCAACAACAGTCACTACTCTAACAACGGTCTCTACTCCAACAACTGTCACGTCTCCAACGACAGTCAGTATTCCAACAACTGTCACTTATCCAACGACAGTCACTACTCCAACAACTGTCACTTATCCAACGACAGTCACTACTCCAACAACTGTCACTTCTCCAACGACAGTCACTACTCCAACAACGGTCTCTACTCCAACAACAGCCACAACTCCAACAACGGTCTCTACTCCAACAACAGGCACTACTCTGCCGACAATCACTAGTTCATCATCTGCCACATCTCAAAAGACAGTCACCACTCCAACGACATCCACTACTCCAACAACAGTCACAAGTCAAATGAACTCATCGGTATCAAATAATCAAATGGCATTTTCTACACCGCAAAATTCCTCAACTGCAACATCACCGACACCTCCCTCGACTTTCACTACTCAAACAACCCAAACTACTCTTACTACAATTAGCAGTCCAACAATGACCTCTTCTACGACAGCACCATCTACTCTCACGACGCGTTCTAGTCCCACAACGGTAACTTCTCCAACTAGTCCAACAACTGCCACTTCTCCAACAACAGTCACCACTCCAACAACTGTCACTTCTCCAACGACAGTCACTACTCCAAAATCTGTCACTTCTCCAACGACAGTCACTTCTCCAACATCTGTCACTTCTCCAACGACAGTCACTTCTCCAACAACAAGCACTACTCCGCCGACAATCACTAGCTCAGCAACTGCGACATCTCCAATGACAGTAACTACTCCAACAACTGTCACATCTCCAGCGACAGTCACTACTCCAACATCTCCAACATCACCATCGACGGTAACTACTCCAACATCTCCCACATCACCATCGACAGTAACTACTCCAACAACAGTCACTACTCCAACAACGATCTCTACTCCAACAACTGTCACTTCTCCAACGACAGTCACTACTCGAACAACTGTCACTTATCCAATGACAGTCACTACTTCAACAACTGTCACTTCTCCAACGACAGTCACTACTCCAACAACTGTCACTTCTCCAGCGACAGTCACTACTCCAACATTTCCCACATCACCATCGACAGTAACTACTCTAACATCTCCCACTTCACCATCGACAGTAACTACTCCAACAACAGCCACAACTCCAACAACGGTCTCTACTCCAACAACAGGCACTACTCCGCCGACAATCACTAGTTCGGGATCTGCCACATCTCCAACGACAGTCACTACTCCAATGACATCCACTACTCCAACAACAGTCACAAGTCAAATGAACTCATCAGTATCAAATAATCAAATGGCATTTTCTACACCGCCAAATTTCTCTACTGCAACATCACCGACACCTCCATCGAGGTTCACTACTCCAACAACAGAAACTACTATTACTACAATTACTAGTCCAACAATGACTTCTTCTATGACAGCACCATCTACTCTCACGACGGGTTTTAGTCCCACAACGGTCACTTCTCCAACTAGTCAAACAACTGCCACTTCTCCAACAACAGTCACCACTCCAACAACTGTCACTTCTCCAACGAAACTCACTACTCCAACAACAGTCACTACTCCGCCGACAATCACTAGTTCAGCATCTGCCACATCTCCAACGACAGTGTCTACTCCAACAACAGTCACTACTCCAACAACAGTCACTACTTCGCCGACAATCACTAGTTCAGCATCTGCCACATCTCCAACGACAGTGTCTACTCCAACAACTGCCACATCTCCAACAACAGTCACTACTCCAACAACAGTTACTACTCCAACAACTACCACATCTAAAATTACTGTCACTAGTCCAACAACTGTCACTTCTCCAACGACAGTCACTCCTCCAAGAACTGTCACTTCTCCAACGAAAGTCACTTCTCCAACAACTGTCACTTCTCCAACGACATCCACTACTCCAACAACAGTCACAAGTCAGATGAACTCATCAGTATCAAATAATCAAATGGCATTTTCTACACCGCTAAATTCCTCTACTGCAACATCAACAACACCTCCATCGACGTTCACTACTCCAACAACAGAAACTACTCTTACTACAATTACTAGTCCAATAATGACCTCTTCTACGACAGCACCATCTACTTTCACGACGCGTTCTAGTCCCACAACGGTCACTTCTTCAACTAGTCCAACAACTACCACTGCTCCAACTACAGTCACCACTCCAACATCTGTCACTTCTCCAACGACAGTCACTACTCCAACATCTCCCACTTCTCCAACGACATTAACTACTTCAACAACTGTCACTTCTCCAACAACAGTCACTACTCCAACAACTGTCACTTCTCCAACGACAGTCACTACTCCAACAACTGTCACTTCTCCAACGACAGTCACTACTCCAACATCTGTCACTTCTCCAACGACAGTCACTACTCCAACAACTGTCACTTCTCCAGCGAAAGTCACTACTTCAACAACTGTCACTTCTCCAACGACAGTCACTACTCCAACGACTATCACTTCTCCAACGACAGTTACTACTCCAACAACTGTCACTTCTCCAACGACAGTCACTACTCCAACAACTGTCACTTCTCCAACGACAGTCACTACTCCAACAACTGTCACGTCTCCAGCGACAGCCACTACTCAAACATCTCCCACATCACCATCGACAGTAACTACTCCAACATCTCCCACATCACCATCGACAGTAACTACTCCAACAACAGTCACTACTCCAACAACGGTCTCTACTCCAACAACAGGCACTACTCCGCCGACAATCACTAGTTTGGCATCTGCCACATCTCCAACGACAGTCACTACTCAAACAACAGTCACTTCTCCAACTACTGTCACTTCTCCATCGCAAGTCACTACTCCAATAACAGTCGCTACTCCAACGACAGTCACTACTCCAACAACAGGCACTACTCCGCCGACAATCACTAGTTCAGCAACTGCCACATCTCCAACGACAGTAACTACTCCAACAAGAGTCACTACTCCAACGACAGTCACTACTCCAACAACTGTCACATCTCCAGCGACAGTCACTACTCCAACATCTCCCACATCACCATCGATGACAACTACTCCAACATCTGTCACTTCTCCAACGACAGTCACTACTCCTACAACAGTCACTTCTCCAACGACAGTCACTACTCAAACAACAGTCACTACTCCGCCGACAATCACTAGTTCAGCATCTGATACATCTCCAACGACAGTGTCTACTCCAACAACTGCCACATCTCCAACGACAGTCACTACTCCAACAACAGTTACTACTACAACAACTACCACATCTAAAATTACTCTCACTAGTCCAAAAACTGTCACTTTTCCAACGACAGTCACTACTCCAACATCTGTCACTTCTCCAACGACAGTCACTACTCCAACAACTGTCACTTCTCCAACGACAGTCACTACTTCAACAACAGTCACTACTAAAACAACAGTTACTACTCCAACAACTGTCACTTCTCCAACGACAGTCACTACTCCAACAACAGTCACTACCCCAACAACAGTCACTACTCCAACAACAGTCACTACTCCAACAACTGTCACTTCTCCAACGACAGTTACTACTCCAACAACTGCCACATCTCCAACAACAGTCACTACTCCAACAACAGTTACTACTCCAACAACTACCACATCTAAAATTACTGTCACTAGTCCAACAACTGTCACTTCTCCAACGACAGTCACTCCTCCAACAACTGTCACTTCTCCAACGACAGTCACTTCTCCAACAAAAGTCACTTCTCCAACGACAGTCACTACTCCAACAACTGTCACGTCTCCAGCGACAGCCACTACTCCAACATCTCCCACATCACCATCGACAGTAACTACTTCAACATCTCCCACATTACCATCGACAGTAACTACTCCAACAACAGTCACTACTCCAACAATGGTCTCTACTCCAACAACAGGCACTACTCCGCCGACAATCACTAGTTCGGCATCTGCCACATCTCCAACGACAGTCACTACTCCAACGACATCCACTACTCCAACAACAGTCACAAGTCATATGAACTCATCAGTATCAAATAATCAAATGGCATTTTCTACACCGCCAAATTCCTCAACTGCAACATCACCGACACCTCCATCGACGTTCACTACTCCAACAACCCAAACTACTCTTACTACAATTACTAGTCCAACAATGACCTCTTCTACGACAGCACCATCTACTCTCACGACGCGTTCTAGTCCCACAACGGTCACTTCGCGAACTAGTCCAACAACTGCCATTTCTCCAACAACAGTCACCACTCCAACAACTGTCACTTTTCCAACGACAGTCACTACTCCAACATCTGTCACTTCTCCAACGACAGTCACTACTCCAACAACTGTCACTTCTTCAACGACAGTCACTACTCCAACAACAGTCACTACTAAAACAACAGTTACTACTCCAACAACTGTCACTTCTCCAACGACAGTCACTACTCCAACAACAGTCACTACTCCAACGACAGTCACTACTCCAACAACAGTCACTACTCCAACAACTGTCACTTCTCCAACGACAGTCACTACTCCATCAACTGTCACTTCTCCAACGACAATCACTACTCCAAATTCTGCCACATCTCCAACGACAGTCACTACTCTAACAACAGGCTCTACTACGCCGACAATCACTAGTTCAGCAACTACCACATCTCCAACGACAGTGTCTACTCCAACAACTGCCACATCTCCAATCACAGTCACTACAACAACAACAGGTACTACTCCGCCGGCAATCACTAGTTCAGCATCTGCCACATCTCCAACGACAGTCACTACTCAAACAACAGTCACTACTCCAACTACTGTCACTTCTCCAACGCATGTCACTACTCCAACATCAGTCGCTACTCCAACGACAGTCACTACTCCAACAACAGGCACTACTCCGCCGACAATCACTAGTTCAGCAACTGCCACAACTCCAACGTCAGTAACTACTCCAACAAGAGTCACTACTCCAAAAACAGTCACTAATCCAACAACTGCCACTTCTCCAACAACAGTCACCACTCCAACAACTGTCACTATTCCAACGACAGTCACTACTCTAACATCTGTCACTTCTCCAACGACAGTCACTTCTCACACAACTGTCACTTCTCCAACGACAATCACTACTCCAAAAACTGCCACATCTCCAACGACAGTGTCTACTCCAACAACTGCCATATCTCCAACGACAGTCACTACTCAAACAACAGTCACTACTCCAACTACTGTCTCTTCTCCAACGACAGTCACTACTCCAACAACTGCCACATCTCCAACAACAGTCACTACTCCAACAACAGGCACTACTCCGCCGACAATCACTAGTTCAGCATCTGTAACATCTCCAACGACAGTGTCTACTTCAACAACTGCCACATCTCCAACCACAGTCACTACTCCAACAACAGGTACTACTCTGCCGACAATCACTAGTTCAGCAACTGCCACATCTCCAACGACAGTCACTACTCAAACAACAGTCACTTCTCCAACTACTGTCACTTCTCCAACGACAGTCACTACTCCAACAACTGCCACATCTCCAACAACAGTCACTACTCCAACAACAGGCACTACTCCGCCGACAATCACTAGTTCAGCAACTGCCACATCTCCAGCGACAGTCACTACTCAAACAACAGTCACTACTCCAACGACAGTCACTACTCCAACAACAGGCACCACTCCGCCGACAATCACTAGTTCAGCAACTGCCACATCTCCAACGACAGTCACTACTCAAACAACAGTCACTACTCCAGCGACAGTAACTACTCCAACAACAGTCACTACTCCAACGACGGTCACTACTCCAACAACAGGCACTACTCCGCCGACAATCACTAGTTCAGCATCTGCCACATCTAAAATTACTGTCGCTAGTCCAACAACTGTCACTTCTCCAACGACAGTCACTACTCCAACAACTGTCACTTCTCCAGCGACAGTCACTACTCCAACATCTCCCACATCACCATCGACAGTAACTACTCAAACATCTCCCACATCACCATCGACAGTAACTACTCCAACAACAGCCACTACTCCAACAACGGTTTCTACTCCAACAACAGGCACTACTCCGCCGACAATCACTAGTTCGGCATCTGCTACATCTCCAACGACAGTCACTACTCCAACGACATCCACTACTCCAACAACAGTCACAAGTCAAATGAACTCATCAGTATCAAATAATCAAATGGCATTTTCTACACCGCCAAATTCCTCTACTGCAACATCACCGACACCTCCATCGACGTTGACTACTCCAACAACAGAAACTACTCTTACTACAATTACTAGTCGAACAATGACCTCTTCTACGACAGCACCATCTACTCTCACGACGCGTTCTAGTCCCACAACGGTCACTTCTCCAACTAGTCCAACAACTGCCACTTCTCCAACAACAGTCACCACTGCAACAACTGTCACTTCTCCAACGACAGTCACTACTCCAACATTTGTCACTTCTCCAACGACAGTCACTACTGCAACAACTGTCACTTCTCCAACGACAGTCACGTCTCCAACAACTGCCACTTCTCCAACGACAATCACTACTCCAAAAACTGCCACATCTCCAACGACAGTGTCTACTCCAACAACTGCCATATCTCCAACGACAGTCACTACTCTAACAACAGGTACTACTCCACCGACAATCACTAGTTTAGCAACTACCACATCACCAACGACAGTGTCTACTCCAACAACAGTCACAACTCCAACGACGGTCAGTACTCCAACAACAGGCACTACTCCGCCGACAATCACTAGTTCAGCAACTGCCACATCTCCAACGACAGTCACTACTCAAAAAACTGTCACGTCTAAAACAACACTCTCTACTCCAGCAACTGTCACTTCTCCAACGACAGTTAATACTCCAACAACAGTCACTACTCCAACGACAGTCACTACTCCAACAACTGTCACGTCTAAAACAACACTCTCTACTCCAGCAACTGTCACTTCTCCAACGACAGTCACTACTCCAACAACAGGCACCACTCCGCCGACAATCACTAGTTCAGCAACTGCCACATCTCCAACGACAGTCACTACTCCAACAACAGTTACTACTCCAACAACTACCACATCTAAAATTACTGTCACTAGTCCAACAACTGTCACTTCTCCAACGACAGTCACTATTCCAACAAATGTCACTTCTCCAACGACAGTCACTACTCCAACAACTGTCACTTCTCCAACGACAGTCACTACTCCAACATCTGCCACATCTCCAACGACAGTCACTACTCCAACAAAAATTACTACTCCGCCGACAATCACTAGTCAAACAAATGCCACATCTCCAACGACAGTCACTACTCCAACGACCACCAGTAGTCCAACAATAGTCACTTCTCCAACAACAGATAGTAGTATATCGACTGTCACTACATCAACGACCCTTGCTACAACAGCTACAACCACTAATCCCACTACACACATCAAATCTACATTACTGACGTCTTCTGGGTTATCTTCTACAACCCCTACAACCACGACAACCATTGTTCCTCCTGTGGTAACAGCTTCTACAACAGCAGCCCCAAGGAAGGAATTTAGTACAGGTAAGAATCGGTTTCTTTTTTTTTTTTTATGAAAAACCTGCCTTACCTCAAATCTACTTAGTGTTTTGTTGTTGTTGTTGTTTTTTGAAAGGGAGAAAAAGATTGTGGGTGAACGGGGGGAGGGGGTGGGAGGAATTCATTTCAGAAATGAGCTGGTCAGTACAGTTCATTATTTGTTTGGTGATAATTGTGTGGCGTTTATAATTCCTCTTAATGTACAGTACTAGTAAAAGTATTGTTATTGTTGTTATTTTAGCAGCACCGACAGCAATGGTAACAGTAAGAATGACTGTGGTGTAGTGCTGGTGTCAGTAGTAGTGGTATCGACGTTGTTGTTTGTGGTGTTACTGTTGTTGAAGAAGATGATGGTGGTGGCAGCGGCGTTGTGTTGTAGTAATAGTACAGCGTCTTTTGTGTTGGTCAGAAATCGTTTATTTAAGAAAAATTGCTAAACCTACGAGTTACGCCTGTGGTCAAAACCAGCTTAATGAAAATTTGGAGACCAAATCAGAATTCTAGCTGACTAGTTTTGAAAGAGATTTGTACATAAAAGATCGCGAAAGAAAAGTACTTTACATTTTCTCATGGAAGAAATATCCCGAAATCACAGTGGGATTTATAGAATAGAACAAAATGTTAATAGAGCCGGAAAAAGGGGGGGGGGGGGGGAGGTGCCAGTAAACTTGAGGTTTTTGGAACCCAATGTTTTGTATTTCTTCTTTAGGCTCTTTTGCGTTATTTTACAAACACCACTGTGACATCGGGTAATTTCCCCCATGGAGGTTGAAGTGTGTCAACAACCAACATTTTTTTACAAATCTCTTTCGGAAAAGATCACCTCGAATTCTGATTTGGTCTCCACTTTTTTCATTTGGCTGATTTTGACCGCGTACTAACACGTAGGCCTACATACTTTTTTCTTTTAATCTAGAAGGCTCAAACTGTACCTAAAACTTTCAAACTCAATGCTTTTTTTTAGATCACTGTTCATTTTACATATTTCTACACCATGACACTGGCTGGCAGCCAGTAGAAAAAATAATAGGTTCCAAAGATCTTGAGGTCTTTGACACCTATTGTTTTTTCTTCTTTTGGCCCTATTAACATTTTGTGTTATTCTTTGTATACCACTGTGATTTCGGAAATTTCTTCCATGGAGGTTAAAGTACTTGTTTTGCCCAATCTTTTAATGGGAAGAAAATGGGGGGTCAACTCCCAAAATTTGTCACAAATGTCTTTTGAAAAAGATCACCTCAAATTCTGATTTGGTCCCCAATTTTTCATTTCGCTGGTTTTGACTGCGTGCGAATACATGGGCCTTCACATTTTATTTTTTTTTTTTATCTAGAAGACTCAAATTGTACCTGAAGCTTTCAAATTGGATGTTTTATTTAGATCACAGGTCATTTTACACATTTCTACACCCTAACACTGGCTGGCAGGATCCCAAAAAAGGAGTTTTTTTATGTATTTGCGGATTAATTGGGTTGTACACAATCAGTGATTTGCCCCTCTAATAGGTGTCATAAACCTTAACCCCTCCCCACATTCAATTATTTTCTACAAATGTTTTGAGTAGTTATTAGTGAGGCATTCTCTACTGTTAAAATGTCTCTATCTTGCTTCTTTAATGACAGAGGATGATATTTCTGTGGTGAGGTATTTTTGCAGTGGGACACAGAAAATTTTCAATAGTCTCACTCACTGAGATGAATTGGATGAGGTGTTGATAGACTCTGCTAGTTCTCTGGAGAAACATACAATTGTCAGCTGTCAAGAACATTTATTTTCCTACAAAATGGTACCAATTTTGCTGTAATATCTGTCTTAGATCAGTCTTATGGCCCAATTTAGAGTCTGATACCTCTCGAAATAGCCAATTCTCTTGATGACATACCCTATGCTACTTTGAAAGCTCCCATGAACCTACAGTTCAACCCTAAACTTTTGCCATGGTAGCCTTTTTGGAAGGGAAATAGCAGGCAATGGTCAGAGGGGAGTGACCTGGGGGTGAGGACGTTTAAACGACTGTCCAGATAGCCTAGATGACCCCCCTCGACCGACATGATGTAAACATTGTGTTTCTAAGTGGAAACATGCCAGGTACTAGCTGCTGGTTAAGGTCTTTGAAACCTATTGGTTTCTCTTCTTTTGGCCTTATTAACATTTCGTGTTATTCTGCGTATACCACTGTGATTTCGGAAAATTTCTTCCATGGAGGTTAACGTACTTCTTTCGCCCAATCTTTGAATGGGAAGAAAAAAAGGGGGGGGGGGGGGGGGGGNGGGGGTGTTAACGCCTAAAATTTGTCACAAATGTCTTTCTTATTTGGTCCCCAATTTTTCATTTGGCTGGTTTTTACCGCGTGCGAATACATAGGTCTAAACATTCTATTTTTTTTTTATCTAGAAGGCTCAAATATTGTACATGAAGCTTTCAAACTGGATGGTTTATTTAGATCACAGGACATTTTACACATTTCTATACCCTAGCACTGGCTGGCAGGGCCCCAAAAAGGGGGAGGGTGGTTATATATTAGCGGATTAACTGAGTTGTACACAATGAGTGATTTGCCCGTCTAATAGGTGTCAAGAACGTATACAGTCGACTCCGCTTAATCGCAACTCCTCGTTATCACGAAAAAAAACTTGCGACTTAGCAGAGTTGCGATTAAGCGGAGCTTTTTTTTTCGGCCATTTATTGCAAAAAGANGGGGGGGGGGAGAGAGAAATATTTTCCCATCAAGGGTCTGCCGTCTGGGTCCATCCTCAGCTCTCGACAACATTTTAGAGTATGGTAAATGGTGGAATGAACATTAAACAATAGTCACCCTTGTTTAATTTCTTTGCTCCAGTTTCTCCACTGCTCTAATACTTTTTTATGATCGTTTTGTTGTCGCCTACTGTCTCTGTAGTTGGGACCGCCCTCTTTCTCCCTCTATATATAGACCGTTTCTATCCCCTTTTAACACCCCCTGAAGAAGACCTTTTGGCCCGAAAGCTTGGGGACTTGTACAATACGATTTTTAGTATTATTTAATTAAACTGTTTAAACTGTTTTGTTCCATTTCTTGACGGGATTAGTTTCCACCATTTACCATACTATACATTACACCCGTCTGCAGTTTCAACACTTTTTTGCATGCAACATTTTAGATAAAAATTCGTTCATGTTCAGTCATTGAGTTGACGCCTTCATATCGCCAAACTCAGGATGGCATTGTTGCCTAAAAATGTTTGATCGCCGAGGCCTGTGTCATTGGCTGCCTTGTAGTAGCTCGGAAGACAATAAAGAGTAGGGTGGCGCGGGAAGGATCAAACGTGTATCCATAATTATGAAACGTTCTGTGATCTAACCGAAATTCACCAAACAGATCAGGGGTTTAGCCCATTCTCCGCCTCTCGGTGACGGAATGCTTTGGGGGAAGGGAGAAGAAGATGGCTGGGCGGAGTGGGCCCCCACTGCGCTCGGCACAATAGCATGATCGGGGATAGCCGAGGCCAAGATGAGGGGGGAAGCGGAGAGGAGGAGTCAAGGAGTCGTGCAGTTTCAGCCGTCAGTGTAAATATTATTTTATGTATCAGTTGTAAACTTTCTACCGCTGATCTCTGATTTTTACGGCCGCTGAGGAGTTGCGATTATCCGGAGTGAGTTGCGATTATCCAGTGATTTTTATATTGGAAACATTCCGTTCCTTGCGGGAAAGTTGCGATTAAGCAAAGTGGCGATTAAGCGGAGAGCGATTAGACAGAATCGACTGTACTTGGTCTGTGGCACTTTTTATATTATCATCCTTGGGCCCTATAAATGAAATATTGTGTTATTCTACAAATTCTGTTTTGATTTCGAATTTTTTTTCCCCCAATGGAGGTTAAAGTACTTCCACTGACCTATCTTTTAATGGGAGGCAAAAGAAGGGGTCGGCGCCCAAACTTGTTCACAAATTCTCTTTTGGAAGACAGTCACTTCTATTTCTAACCTGGTCGCCATTTTTTTTTTAAATTTATTTAATTAGGCTGATTTTGACCGCGTTCTAACATACAGTTCTAATATATTTTATTTTATACTACTCGAAATGTACCCCAAACATTTTTAACTAGATCACAGATCAGTTCACATATTTCTACACTCAAGATATATAGCGGGTTAAAATATAGCACAATTAGAGATGTGGCTTGTTCACATGTGTCAGAAAACTATAATTCTTTTTCATTTTTGTTGTTGTTGTTGTTTTTGTTGTGTACGCCAATAAAAGCTACGAGATTAGCCTACGAGTACATTAAGCCTAAATTATGGCATATGTTGTAGCTGTTTGCCGGAGTAGACTCTAAAATAAAACAATATAGAAACAGGATCGCCAGCCACTTGCGGCTCTGACCGGACTCACGGACAATCACTGTGAACTTTAAGCGTCCTTTGCCTTAAATTAACAAACCATTTTACAAAACTGGTTGTCCTATGCCCATATAGTCTAGATAATATATTTGTATCTAGTGAGCCTCGTACTTTTCAAAGGTTGTCACATGCTCTCGTTATTAACCCCCGTGACGCGGTGACAGATTTTATTCTACCGTCCGCTGTCTACGTTTGAGCGCGGTAATAGAATATATAGATCTACTTATATTCTTACCGAGCTCTGAACGCGAAATCGGGTATTTTAATGTACTGGAGACATGGCGCTTCCGGTACTGAGAAGCATCGGGTAGAGGTTGATACCAATACTTGCTGATACTCTTAGATACCTCGCAGGCATGACATTTTCGGATTGAAAATCACCCACCCATAAAGTGTATTGACCTACATTGTAGACATGACATAATGATGTACCCAAAGTATTTTAATAGTTACTATCTAATGCCTGCCTGTCACATTAATACACTGCGGTCAGAGAGCGTGGTATTGCGGTCTCAAGAGATCAAGGGGCCACCATGAGGCAGTCAACAAGGTACCGGGTATAACATAAACATAACAATACCAATATTTTCAGTGATAATGTCCGGGAGAAAATATGCGTGTTTTAACTTTCCTAACTCTAGCCCTACCTAGCTTATCAAATCTTAGGCCAACCACACTAAGTATTGTCTAGATCTAGGGCTAAACTACTAGAACAGCTTGGGAGATATCCCATAATATTTCCAAAATGTAAGCTAAATTTAGATCTTTATTTTGGTCTAAGTCGAAAAAACAAGTCAGTCTCTATGTGAAAGGACACATTCCTAGCTAGATTATAATATTTACACATGCCTACCTTGAAGGAAATATAATGGTACATCTAGCATTAGTTCTCGACAAGAAAAGACCCCACAAAACACTGAACAAAATGGTGTTTTCTTACCTTGTCTTCCACAAATATTCAGAAAAACAGCTACTAGACACATCAGAATCCAACCGGCTTGACCCGGGTGATCCCACTCTCTCGCGAGTATCAAACTGGCGAAATGAAGCTGAAATACTTTATCACACACCAGACTTCCTGCAATTCAATAATTTCAGGGGAAAACTTCGCTTTAGTGAAAAACAGAAATTGTTGATGAAAAAAATAAAGTCTCGCGCCATCTGACCGTGCATGTCTATGATACCTGCCTTGGCATAGAAGCACGGCATAAGGTCTAAGAGCTCTATGAAAATGCATAAAAAGGTTATGGAAACGGTCTATGGTTAAACGAGACCAAGACCAGCTTAGCAAACAAAAACACTTAGAACACTACTGCTTACGAAGACAGCATAGATCTAGTTTAAACCTGGATGAGTATCCTTGTAACGCAAACGTCTGTTCTAATTGAGTGAACGCTTTTATAGATTGACAGACGAAAAAGGAATCTATCAGCGATGTAACATTGCCCGTATGCCTCCCAGTAAATAAATTTAACAGATCTACATTAGCTGAGTACACACCCACACAGAGCATTCTCAGCTGACAACAGAACGGTCAGGTACCGACGGAATATAAAGCATAAACGGCAGACGACACCACGATATAATAGAATTAATTACATCATTACTCATGTCTAAGTGCATTCGTAACACGAAGATCATATCTGCACAGCACACACTCTAGACTAGTCTAGATCTAGATAGCCAATCCTAAACATGGCCTATCGAACGATAGATCTAGACTAGGCTAGACTAGTCTGGTCCTAGACTAGCTTCACCCGACACACGTTTCACTGTGCTGCTTCCTGTTGGTTTTGAACCAAGATTAATGTTCAGTTTGTTCTGACGGGCTCTGCGAACATGAACAACCTGTTAAATCTATTTCCAATGTACTTACATTTAATTATTTGTCCAATCATACTGTTACCATATGGTGTCATGTTTTAGTCTATGGTGTCAGCGATCAGTCAGTAGTCAGTAGTCATTAATTTTGATGGGCTGGGCTCCAATCCGAAATCGAATCCGTGAAATCCAGATTCGAGTTCTAAACTGGTCTGGCTCAACCCTAAAGTTCAAAACAAACAAAAGCAAATTGAAAAAGTTGATTTACAAGAAATCACTGGGTAATTTTAAAATTTGGGACTTTTTTAAAATTTAAATTAAATATTCGGTGAAAGACCCCAAGTAATAAAAATAGCCCATACCAAGGCCTGTCCTATTTATGATTTTTGTTTGGGTACTGTAAAAGTTTTTTGGGTCTTTTTTTTTCATTTATTGGTGAGTAACTAATTTTTACGAAAAGTCAGAAAGGCTTTTAGTGAGTTCCTTATGCGGATTTGTCACGTGGACATAAAGGCTTACTTGAAAAGTAATCAATAGTGACATTAAAGGACTGCCCATGAACTAATTTTTTATGTGGCAAATCTTATTTGTTTTAGTGGAGGAGCATACTATAACGATGGTGTCGGGCACAAACCGTCTAA
>JAWQUT010001637.1:4488-14557 GCA_033807755.1 Ellobium chinense
TATCTTATCTTATCTTATCTTATCTTATCTTATCTTATCTTTATTCTAGCTGACTGGAACACGTGTCTTAGGATGGTTTCTTCTTTGCTGAATTTAGTCTCAAATAATGTAGTATTATGGCTTTACGTGAGCACTTTTTTTTTTTAAAGACTGTAGTAGTACAATTGTTACCAGTTCGTGGGAACACATTATAGTACGTTTAAAGTTGACACCTGTGCAAAAGAGTGTAGTCAGGGTGTAGTCAGTGTAGTCGGGGTATAAAAGAAAAAAAGCCATGGAGTTTTATGTAAAACTCAGCATGGAAGTTACGTCAAAGCCATACCAAGGTTAAGTGTATAAGACCGTCATAGATAGCTTGGTCCGTTACAGGCTAGAAACGCACCGCAAGCGATCGTTGCAGATTACGGATTTTATGTCTTAACCATGTACCCATGCTAAAAGCAAACAAGGAGTGACTGCTACCGGTAATAAATATCCGTGAAGTGCGGACCTAATATCGTGATTCCCGAGCCTAGGCGACCAAAGACAGTTCAAAACATCTTAGACTTCAACGGGTAAAGCTTCAGTAATCAGAAAGAGACTAATTAGTCCAGTAAGAATTGACATTAACCCGGGCATTTTGAATAACAGGTCGAAACTTACACCAAAGGTAGCTATGGGTATCTACTTTAAGTCCATTTTTTTTTAGAAGTATGGAACAGTGTTATAATATAATGGATTACGTAACAGCATCTAAAAATTAGGAAATAAAAAGGCAAATTTCAATAATAATATAAAAATACTAAAAACATATTATATAAAGACTTTGTAGATACTATACAACTAGTACAAAAAAAGTTGGCATCAAAATTTAGACAAGAGTTGTCCCCCTTACCCGCTATATTTAATGTCAAAATATGTACCCCTTTTCAAGGCGAAAAAATGTGTGTTTTTCTCGTTTTAAGAAAACGCTTTCACGCAAAAGAATTATAGCTCTACATCAAATGAAAGAACATCCTTTGGACTTTTCAATCATGTTTAGCTCCAGTCCTTAAATTAAGGTTGTATTTGGAAATCTGGGAGCGATTTTCAACAAGCTATGCTGCGTCAATTTATGCGGCATATCTGGTGTAGGTGTTATTGTAGGGACCGTTATGGACACTCTGTAATTAGAAGCACGGCATTTAAAAAAAATATATATATTTACAGTTTTTTTTACAGTTACATAGAATACATTTATAATAAAAAAAAACGTGACCTTTCACGAGAAGTCAGGCAAAATAAAAGCCGGCCTTGTAGCCACAAACAAAAATAACATGAAATTATAATACTGCAATCAACGATAACCCCAAGAAGTGATGGCAAGTTGAAGTAATAAGGCAAAAAAATACAATTATGTGCGAATACACTGTTCAATTTAACGAATTCGAATATGAAAAGGCAAAACTAATACCATTGATAACAGTCGTCATGATTATATTTGAAGTATTTAGTACGATGTGCAGAAAACTTAGGTTTATGTAATATGCGGTATTTCAGTAATACCACTAACTTTCTTTTCAAAAGAAAAAACTCTTTGCACGAATGCAGTGCTTGTTTGTGATTATGGCTGCAGGTATGCGTGTAAAAAAAGTGTATGCTTTGTAATTATTATGAACCTGTGTTACAATACGAATTAAAAGATCAGTTGATAAGAAAGTGTTATGTCGCAGTAAAAGAACTGATTGAAATATATTTGTTTTCAAAAATATTAATCTTTATATTATCTTATCATCATTGAGAAGACGATAGATGAAAAAGGATAATGAGTAAAATAATAACTTATTTAATATAAATAGCGATAATATTGAATGATTTGCATTGCATTACCAAAACATCAGTCGTCTTAATCAATTAATGTTAATAACATATGTATGTTTCTTACAATGACATTTAGTTTCACTTTTAAGGTTAAGAAAGGATCTCTAGCCTGCCTGTGGACAATAAATGGAACATGATAATATTAACTTCTGTAAATATATGTTAAAATGGACATGAAGCATAAACGTTTTCATTCTTGTTCTCAATTTTAAAGGTGACAGCTCATAAGCGAACATTTCGGGTTTCGCTGTTCCTTCTGCGTATGCTATGGAAACGAGCCTTTGATAAAGTTCCGTTGAAGACACGTGCACACTTTCTTTGCTCACTGTCACTGGTTTCATCATAACATGTCAACATGTGACTGGACTTAAGCATTGTAGGGTGGCATTTTTTTCAACACGTGCGTTGTTGTTTTTTTTGAGCATTCTCAGATCCTGCGTCAAGTGATTTTTTTTTGTTGTTTTTTATGGTGTGGTTAAACTTTTGCTCAACATCTTTTCGTCAACATTTTGTGAGTGCCAGCCAGTGCCATGCCAAGAAAAGTTAAAAACGCTAGGCCTCTAACGCCTCGAACTAAGGCTTATGCTCAAAGGAAGGAAAATGTTCGTCAGCGACGGCAAGAGGAATTAGATCCAGAGCTAGACCTAGGTCTACGTGAGGAAAATAATGAAGGACAGGCAGCACAAACTGAAATAGAGGCAGCGCAAACAAACAATAAAAGGGAAGCAGCCCAGATCCGTCGAAGACAGGTATTGCGTGCAGTCAATGAAGCTGCAGTGCCTGCTCGGAAAATTAAATTGCCCACTTGCTATGCGAGAACTGCTGCAAGTTTTGATGAAAAAACATTGCCAGGAATAAAACAAACATGCGGCACACTAAGTGTTACGTGTCAACACTGTCAAGCTCTTCGAAGGCCTTCGAAGCGTGTAACGTTTTGTTGTGGTAATGGGAAAGTTGTTGTTCCTCTACCTCCAGCACCACCTCCAGCTATGTTGCAATATTTTCATTTTAACTCTCCATTCCTTCCAATGAGCAGATCTTACAACAATGCTCTGGCACTTGCTTCTGTTGGATGTAATGAGATTCGACAAGATGGTTTCAGTCCTACATTTACAATTCAAGGTAAACTCTGTCATAGGATAGGCTCACTTCTTCCAGCACCAAGAGATACACCAAAATTTGCACAACTTTTCTTTGTTGACACCGAACAGCAAGTTGACGCAAGACTTCACCATGCAGACAAACTAAATCGGCACATACTGCATTCGCTTCAGTCTGAACTCTTGAAAATCAACACGTATGTTCAGTCATTTAAGTCGGCTGTGGAGTTAGTCCGCACTAATCCTGACATGGACATCATTCTACGTGCAGATAAAAAGATGCAAGGAAACAAGCATTCACGCACGTTAAATTTACCGTCAGCTACTGAAGTAGCTGCCCTGATACCTGGTGACCATGTGGGCAACTTGGACATCATTGTCCATTGTAAAGGGAATCAAGAACTCAGGCGCATCCACCCATGCCACCGGTCATACGACCCACTCCATTACGTTATAATGTTCCCTTATGGAACAGATGGTTGGTGTCTCGGATTGAAGAAGTCTGACAACCGAACACTAACAGCATCTGACTTTTACTGCCACAGACTGCAAATGCGTGCTGCAAATTTTAATATTGTTATGAGATTGGGACGGCTGACCCAGCAGTACGCTGTAGATCAGTGGGCCAAAATTGAGAGTGGACGTTTGGACTGGGCCCGCAGTAATCAAAAGAGCATCCGTGCAGAGAAGTACATGGGGTTTCTAGACGCTGTTCAAGCGGGTGATGGTGTACGTATTGGAACAAAAGTGATATTGCCACCCACAATCTATGGTTCACCAAGGTTTTATGTAGAAGCCTTTCAGAATGCCATGGCCATTGTCAGGACATACGGAAAGCCAGACATATTCATTACTTTTACATGTAATCCTAAGTGGGAGGAAATTGCAACAGCTTTGCAGGAAGGAGAGAAAGCCTCAGACAGACCTGATCTTACAGCTAGAGTTTTCAAAATGAAATTTGACAGCCTCATGGATGATCTCATCAAGCATGAAGTTTTAGGCTCTGTCATTGGGTACACATGCACAATTGAATTTCAGAAGAGAGGTCTCCCTCATGTGCACATTCTTCTGATCATGGATAATGATTCAAAACCAAACAACCCTGACAAAATCAATGACATAGTCTGTGCAGAAATAGCAGACAAATTAGTCAACCCACAGCTTTATGAGATTGTGACCAGCCAAAACATCCATGGTCCATGTGGAAATGTCAATCCTTTCAGTCCATGCATGGATGGAGATACTAATGCTATTAAACACTGCACCAAACACTTTCCCAAGCCCTTCTCATCTACAACATCTGTCTCTGAAAACTCATATCCACAGTAGAGACGGAGGAGTCCTACTGATGGAGGTTTCACGCACAACATGAAAGTGAAAGGTCACAATTTCACTGTTGACAATTCATTTGTTGTACCGTATAACCCTGCTTTGTCACTGAGGTATCGAGCGCACATAAATGTTGAAATTGTGCATTCAGTTCAAGCAGTTAAGTACCTTTACAAATACATCACTAAGGGACAGGATCATATACTATATGGCATACAAGATTGTGATCCAAATGATGAAATCAGTCACTTTGTGAATGCTAGGTATAATATATCAGCAAGTGAGGCGTTTTGGCGGATATACGGATTTGAAATTCACAGAAAATACCCACCTGTAGAAAAATTGCCTTGCCACCTGCCCAATGAGCAAATCGTCCTATTCCATGAATCTGATGTTGAACAAATTAGGGCTGCTGGTCCACCAGAGACAAAGTTGACTGCATTTTTTAAAACAAATTATGNCGTCCTTCATTTGCCATTACAGCCAACAAAGCTCAGGGCCAGACTCTTAATAAGGTTGGCATATACATCCCAAATCCATTCTTCAGCCATGGACAACTGTACGTCGCCATGAGCCGAGTCGGCAGCAAAGACAATTTACGGATACACACTGCAAATAATGGATTAACGGACCATGTGGTGTACCATGAAGTTCTTCGCATGTAAATCCAGAAACAGTCGGTGAGTTTTAAAGTTTTATGGTCTGACTGTACTTACTTATAAAATTAATGTAAATATATATGTTCTCTTATCATCTCCACTTTGTGTTCCTCGTAAATCTCATATACTCTTTATTGTCATCCTCCTTTCCTTTCCTTTCGTAGAACGGGTGACCTGCTAGTATAAATAAAAAAAAGATATGTCAATTGCTCTGTGAAAATGAATTATACAACCATCTTTAAACAACACCAACACCACCACCACCAACACCACCACCACCAACAACAACAGTAACAACAACAACAACAACAACAACAACAACAACAACAACAACAAAAAGACCTGTATATCTGTAAACACTACTGTACTTACCGCCAAATACCATCACCTCACACAATTCGAGGGATTTGTCTATGTCACTCGAGGTATCAATAGGAGTAATGATCACATGATCAGCAGACAATCTGGTAGGTGTGTTCGTGATGTCATATATTAAACATGGCTTGTAAAAGACATTTTCATAAATTTCGCGTCCGTTGGATCGAGCGCGTAGCTTATACCTCAGGATCCTTTCATGGGTTTCTTCTGCAGAAAATAACACAGGAGAAAAATCAATCAAGATTTAAAGTCTTTCAGTTTATAAACACACGTTCACTCTTAAAGCATCTTCGACACTAATTCCGACATCTGATATCCCAAAATGTGTTTAAAGTGTGATATCCATTCCACTTCTAATATTAAATGTCAAAATAAGAATCATTCGAGTTCAATAGTTTGTAGTGAGGTGCCAACATTGATCCACTCAAAGAATGGCAAAGTTAGCAGTCTATATGGTAAGTATAATATACATGTACCTATTCGGCTTAGGCCTCATATGAAAATAAACTACACTTCAAAGATCAGTACATTACACTTGTTTTTGAACAATCGTTTACATCTCCTTCACCAATGATGTCTGAACTTCTTATCAGATCAATGTTATTATGTCTTATCACTAGGTGCTATACTTTTAAGAAAGAATTAGATTCAACACAGTATGGCGAATCCTCAGCTCAACATAGGACACAGCGTGTCAGATTTTATGAGTGGCCCAGTCTTAAGAGGTTTAGAACAGATTTTTTTTTTTTTTTTGTAATTACATCATTAGATACACGGGAACATTTTAATTCCTTAATTAACCGTTGTGATGCGATGGGATTATAATATATCAGTGCCCTCGCTACCGTTGAGTGTGACAATAGTATACTATAATATAGTAAAACCAAATGGAGTGCAACCAGGTGCTAGGAGAGAGCTAGGAGCAGGCTTGATGAGCTGGGTGCCCACGAAGCTGAAGAAAGTATGAGAGAGGCGAGCTGCAGTTTTATGGACTTGCCAAGATGGCCAAATAGGAAAGGTGGGAAAAGTTCAGTTGTGAGGTAAACGGCTATAGAGCTCTCATGAAGTTCTTGAAATTGCATAGAGCCATGCAAAGACAACAACCGTGTGCTCATATCCACTGAGCTTGAAGGATGGATCAAAGCTGACCACAGATGAAGAGAAGGGATGAGCATTTCTGGACCGTTATTTGAAACAAACTGACCAACGGAATTTGGAGGAAAGAACACAACTCAAGCAGGACTTGAGCGACATTGTTGGGAATACCACTGAATATCATGATGTTCCTGTGTTTACTGCTTTGAGTTTGAGTTTATGTTTTACGGCGTGTCAGCACGATTACGGCTATATTATTACGCCCTCATGGTTACTGTTAACGTTTTTAGTAGCATTTTTCTATCAATTTTGCCCGGACAGCGGCTGCTAGGCCTACTCTTTTACGATTTTAAAACTGCCAAGGGATTTTTAACGTGCGCAACGTGCACACGGAACCTCCTAGTTTTTCGTCCTTATCCGAGAAGAGTAGACGCCGGCCTTCCTACTCTAAAAGCCAGAGTGTGACCGTCCTATCGGCTTCAAAACTGCAACGGCGTCACTGTTGCAGGGTCACACTCCTAAAATGTGCAAAGACCATGTTTCAGGTAAAACGTTGTAGGACACAAATATGTTCGTTGTATGTTATGATGTTATATCCTTTCGTATAGACCTATGTCTTTAATAAAGTTTAAGATGTTGTGCGTTGTATTAGTAGTATTAAGAGTATAATAAACTCATCCAAGAATATAGCACTAGGGCCAGACGGAGTGGACTATGAAAGAATCAAGGCATTTGATGACAAGGATATTCAGGGGTTAGCTGATATGTTTACCAAAAGTTTAAGGACGGGTGACGTGCCGGAGGACTGGCTTCATAGTCATAGTCACAGTATTACCGAAACCAGGACGGGATCACAGTCGGCTGGATGACTATCGAATAATTGCAATGCAGAATACAGTGGGAACGCTGATGGAAAAGAAAATGACGGGGGCACTGGCGCACGACTTGGAAATACGGAATGTGCAACCACCAACCTTGGGCAGTTATCGAAAAGGCAGGGACACTTGGACCAATGCGGCCGTCTTTGCCTAAGACACTTATGAGGCATTTCAGCGGAAGGAGGAGACAGTTGCTGTTGCAATAGATCTTGATGATGCCTATAACCGGGTGTTCTATAAGGTGCTCATGGATCGTCTCATAGACTGTGACGTAAACCCCGTGGTTATTAATTGGATTGCCGCAACTCACCTGAAACGAACTGTTGCACTTTGATTGGGTGGATGATATCAAACCCAGTGACGATAACTCCAGGCCTGCTTTAGCGTTTACCGCTATTGCCTGTGTCGTACAATATTTACACAGCCAAGTTGGGTCCTTGGAAGTTCCCAATGGAAGGCTACTCACCTTTGCAGATGACGCCCTCATTTACACAAGTGGTACTAAACAGGGTGTTTCTGGTTGGGATAAATCTGTTACCCCAGCAGCAAATCGGCTATCTTCTAACACAGGGGTTACGCTGTCAGTGTTTTCATAATCAGATGTGTTGTTTACTTCATCCGCTGACTGTTCTTTGTTATTGTCTCCCTGCTGTGTTGATGTGTCGATAGTACTCACCATGCAAGGAAGGCTTTGTGAGCGAGTGAAGGAATCGTTTGTGTTGACGAAATGGGACGGCCAGTTTAGTGCACTGTTAATAGTACGGGGGTCCTTCATCGCTGAACTTGATGAATCTTCACGTGATCGGCGTGTAAAGAAAGGTGTAGATCTGTTAGATGGTGAGGCTGGCCCTTGAGAGATATTATTTTTTCCATAACGATAGATTCCTGTAAAGTTCTGCTTCCTTACGTATATTATGAGTAGGGGACTTACGGTTTCATGTGCCGCCAGAGTGCGGTGTGCGCACAGAGCCCTGCTCCTCACTGCTCTCTGCTAGGGGGAAGGCCAAACCTTGGTCCGCCATTACACCGCCGAACCGTAGGACAATGGTCGTGGCTCTCGGGTTCCCAGCTATTTTATAATATGACAGGCCGCTAGACTGTAGTAAGGTATTCAACGTCGTCTCTACAGCTGTTGGAAGTCCTACAACTGGCATCGTGAACTAAAACCTCGTGTAATCCAGCAAAGAAAACACTTATCACCCGGAGTTAGGAAACACACGACCGTGTCGGCACAATGAGCAGCCGGAAGTGGACCATAAACGCAGATGGTTCAGTAAAGAGGGGTGTCAAATCAGAATGGGGCTTTACGGCTCGAGTCGAGGTGAAAACCATCTAGGAAGTAAGTCAGGCATATGCTACCAAAACCTCCAGCATGAAAATGGAAGAGGAGGCTGCCACTGCCGCACTTAAATGGCTCAGTGCCACGATGTATCGGGGCGCGGCTATAGTCATTGACTCATAGAGTATGCTCCGGGGGATAGAGCTCCGCCGCCTGACACCAGAATGGGTCCGGTTTCTCCAGCAAAGTCAGCTGAAAGACCTCATTATGGATATATACTCCCGGCCATGCTGGAGGTACAGGCAATGAAAGGGCAGACTCGCTGGCTGGAAATGCAGAGGTACGAGGAGTATTGATGTTGGGAGAGAAGGAGGTTCTGAATAGCCTTAGAGCCAATGGCATAGATGAAGTTGGTGAAACGATGGAGCGGCTGCGAGCCCTTGGGGTCAGACGAGGAGCTGCAGCGAAGGAGGAAATGTCGGGACAAGGTATGCGACACTGCAATCAGCATCTGACTGGCACCATCAGTAGAATAACCTTGAACCACATCTTGAGGTGGATGACGAAGCGGCTATGGACGTGTCCAGACTGCAATGATGTCGACTCTTCATCCAAGTTATCTAAGTAATAGTATAATATATACACATTGCTCAACCAACCTCTACCAGCGGCGATCGTATTCATGCAGCCGTGTATCCGGATAATGGGTCAAAGCACTCCTCGCCAGGCGTATGGAAACACTAATAGCCTTATTAAAATAATGGGATGCTCCAATGCTTGTTGTCGTGATGTTAACATCACATTCATTCACATACCAGAAAAAAAAATGGTGAGGATACTCAAAGGAATGACTAATTTTCAAGAAAAGACATTCTTAACTAGGATGGCTGAAACACTCTATATGAATATTTTTTTTTCTCATAATGAAGTTGCTAGCATGGACTTTAAACCCTGACGCGTTTTAGAAATTTTGGATAAGAGTGGACTTTTAAACTAGTATGTTTGTTTAAAGTCATTTTTAGTTTTATTGAAATCCAAACACACATCCTTATGAGTAAGAAATGACATGTTTATGGAATCACTGTCTTGCCTGTTACAGTAGTGTACTATTTCGTTATTTGCCGTGCTGCGAGATTGTTTCTCCTGATTGGAAGTAAGATATTACGATTATTACGTGTGAAACAATTATTGAAGACTGATGATGTGTTAAGAAAACGACCGTTTTTGTGCCAGCCTATAAAACGGAGCAATGTCGCCTCTGTTTACAACTCACGGTTCATCACTTAGTCTGAATAGATAGCGATCACAGTATGCTACGCACAGCTCCCTCCACGTTGACTGGTCTAGAATACATCACCCTTATTGTGGATGTGTGTGTGCTTCAATTTACAGGGACTGCAGTATGCATTTAGAGATTTGCTAACACACACACACACACACACACACACACACACACACACACACACACACACACACACACACACACACACACACACACACACACACACACAC
>JAWQUT010001639.1:0-10304 GCA_033807755.1 Ellobium chinense
TACCTAGGCTAATTGCCTTTGCGTGCAGGCCCTGAAGCGGCGGGAAAATTGTTATAGAGTTTGGCCGCCACATATGTGTGCAAAGGTCAAATTAAAGTTTGCTTTTTAAGCGCACATTCAGGCAAGGCCTTAATTAAACTGGGCTTTAACGTGTGTGAGGCCTTAACGAAAGACTGATAACGCGCTTTGACTTGAAACATTTGGTGCGAATGCCCTCGTTTCGTATAGACTTTTAGGCCAGCTGTTTTCCACACAAGTATGGTGCACCGTCTTGTCACAAAACCACGGGATCATGTTCTCCCGGGTTCAATATACTATAGAATATAATGGTCTTCTTTCAGCTTTCAATTGCGTTGAAATGTTTTCGAAGTTTCAAAATAAAAAATATAACAAATGCCTCAGACCTGTCTTGACCGCCCTGGGTTTCACAATAAATAATACATATCAGGTCTTTTATATTTTTTGCAGATCTGCATTATTTGTCGGCAAGAATTCAGTAATCTCAATCCAGCAGTAACACTTACATACAAAGGTTGCAACATCATAAATACCGTCAGCAAGACATTAGGTGATGACATACTGGCAACAACATGCCAGAGCATACATAAAAAATGCCGACAGAACTACACGAACAAAAAAACTCTCAGCTATAAACTGAAGAAGATGAGGAATTCGCTATGTAATAATCCAGACTGAAATTCTCGGTAGTTCACTGCTATTCCCAAACTCCTGGTGTGATATCAAAGTGTCATCCAGTACGTTTCTGCAAAAACAATTCAAATCACATTTGTTGTTCATATTTGACTGTCGCTAACTTTAGTGACACAGTGAGGCTGACTTGGCCGACCTTCATTTACTCACGAATTGAATGACTCCTACTGTGTTTCAACATGTTGCGACGAAGAGTTCTGTGTCTGCTGACTAAATAGGATGGAATGTCTAGATATTTAAGCTGCATCTTGCACCGTAATGTGGGAACAGTGATAGCATTTTGTGCACTGGTCTGTCTCTTGTTTTAACCATAAACACTATAAAGTATGGGTTAATGTAGAAGCCTGGTGCCATGAGGTATTGGCATCTTTTAACCCACAGAGGTCACTTACAACAGATTATCTTTCACTTCTATATATAATGCATTTATTCAACAGCTCAGTCAATCCATGATAATGATTGTATGTCTTTCCTGTCCGATTAAGGACTACAGATAATATATGTAACCGTCATTAGATTGCTACGGTGTTCTTCCTTTCTATGAGTCGAAATACTGACATCAACTTTGTATTGATTACTGTTCTATCCAAGAGAGAGAGAGAGAGAGAGAGAGAGAGAGAGAGAGAGAAAAGCAAGTTGTTGGCACTGTTCACTCTCTAAATATGTCGTTAAAAGAGACTAATTTCAATGACTCCTCTGGTCAGACTGTATGCAAGCTTTTATGACAGGAGGCATCCTGGTGTGTCTGATGCCATATTTTTGCCCATGATAGTCTAGATTTCAGCTCATCTGATAAGTAATATGTCCGCCATCTATTCCATCTATCCCACTTTACAGCTAAGCCCAGTCCCAGTGCCTCAATGGACATGTGCTGGAACTTGCCAACGATACAATTATTGATGGTCTGGATGCATTATTTATTGTCACACAGAAACCACAGTGTGAATTGACGTGTGAGTTTTGTTAAAAATGTTTTTATAATAATGACCATTGTCCATTCTTTAATTGTAGGCGGGTAGTTGTAGTTGCAGCGGTCATAATCTTTGCTTAAGCATTAATTTGTAATTTTTCTTAGACGAATGGGCTTGTGGGAATCACATCATGTACGTTGATTGCTTAAACTGTTGTTCATTGTCTTTTCCGTGTAATACAGGGGAAATGACATTTAAATTGTGTATCCTTCCCTATTTCACTGTTTGGCACTTGAGGAGAAAAGGCTAATTCAGTCATATCTGAATGCAATATTTTAACAGAAACATGCTTCTGTTGCTTTAAGTTTCATACATACGTCTTCTTTTGAGCTAAATAATTATGTTAATTGATGGTCACTGACCCCTGGCGACCACTGTCCACTAGACAGTCCAGTTCGACTATATTGATCAGGGCGACTTCTTGCGCCATTGTTTGGAAGATACTTCATTATTATATTACATGAAAACCTGCTTGTTACTGTGCAGTTATTGCGGGCCTGATAATTTTACATTTCTGGGCTCCAAACGAAGAAAAAAAAATAGGGATCCATCTTATGTTGACCAATGTCCACTTAACAGTAGCAGACCCGACGCTCTTGTGTCAAACACTGCTATGTAGCCCTACACCTCATGCATCGATATTGTTAAAAAAAAAATTGGCAATTTGGAACGTTATGCGTTCTGATATGGAACTTTTAAATTGCATTTTAAACATTCAGTCGTAAAACTGAGAAAAACCGCCCTAAATTTCGTTTTTTGCTCTATTTCTCTTTTAAATTCTCGGCTACAAAATCAGATTTGTCGTATTAAGATTGAATAATTTGAAACATACTCATTTCATGTTATTTCTAATTTTATTTCCGTTGTTTTGAGCAATTAAATGGAAATAGGTGGGTTCTGACCCTAACTGACCACTGTCCACTAACAAAGCTAGTTCCACCCTTCCGAGCGTGGTAAACTTTTGTGTCCAGTTACGAGAGATATTGTCTGTCAGAAAATGCAAAAAAACTTTAGAATTCTTCAATCTGTGGGTGGCGCCCCAATTTATTTCATCTGTCCCGGACTAAACAGGACAAACATGTGATCGTGTTTCCAACGGGGTCAGACTATGAATAGGAAGGATCTCTGATCACATTTTATTTTTAACCATTTTTTTGTGCAACGAACCCAGGGAATGAAAGTATACAGTCAAGCGACAGCAAAAGGCGAGGTTGGCTCAAAAGTCATGATTGACAGGAGTCAACGGAGTAGTGACAAACATGGGTGCACCACTGAACCACGCAGCTGACGTAACAAACCGCCTCAAACCTTACTTCGCCGACCACTTAACCGGGCAGTGTTATTTCTATTGTATCCTCTTTAAGAAGTACCGAATGCTATCCACTGATTTCTTCCTTTTTTCTTTCCTGTAAACATTATCATAATAACTCAAGAATCCTCGCTCTCACATTTCCCCTCACCCCACCCNTTCATTCATTCATTCATTCATTCCTTCATTCATTCATTCATTCATTCATCCATTCATTCATTCAGTGATTGCGCTTTCTTTCACATTGCAATACTTAGTTCTGTTACATTACTATTACTTTTGAACAAATGCAAATAGATTAATTATTATTATTTTCATTATTTTTATTAGAGTAAAAAAGCAGCGTGGTAAATGCACGTTTACTGTCTCAGTATATTTTTCCTCATGGGCCAAGTTATTAAGAAAAACTTATAGGTGAAAACTGCATCTCTTGTACGACGCTATCTAAACAGTCCGTAGGGAATTAAAAACCTAACAGTGGATGGTTTTCAAAAGCATTAATTGTGTTTTCATTTGTTTGTTGATTATGAACTGATAGTTGCCATCCGATTAGCTTGGCTGTGTTTAAACATCTTGATAATTGCAAATGCACATTAAGCGTAGTAACCGTCTTGAAATAACACTAGGGAAATTAAAAGACAAAAACCAACTGCATAACACAAGAAGTAGATAAGAGTGGAAATGTTTCTTAATAATAGAGCAATCTCGAAAGGTGTTAATTGCAATTACAAGTGATCAGTTCCTTGCCAATATTAGACCGGTTTTACTATAATAATCATCCTCAAGATTTATTTCGACACTCCCATCAGCTAAAATCTTTGACTGATGTTGCGGTGATTTTACGTCACAAGGATGTCTCGCCGTTCTTGTCTAGTGATTGTGTATTTTGGACAACAATTGATGTCCTGGTGGGCTTGGCAGTAATGTTTTGAATGGTATGTCGTTGGTTTGGTTGTCTGAAACCTCATATTGTTGCTTCCGGCTGCTTAAGAAGATTCTTTTGATCTGGCCATTCTTTGATGTAGCGGCAAGCTAAGCCATCTTCTGATGTAGCGAGGAGTTTGGCTACAGAATGTCTTTAGAGCTGTAGTGGGTCTAGTCGTCCGTGATCAGATAATACTTTCATTTGTTTGTTGATTCTGAATTGAATTGTAACATTTGATAAGCCAGGTTGTGTTTATCCATCTTTAAAATGGCTAATCCATATTAAGTGTAGCAGCCGAATTATTTTTCTTGAAACAACACCAATGAAATATAAAACTATAAAGCACATGTAGTTGAGAGCGGAGATGGTTTTTAGTGAAAATACAATTTCGGAAGTGTTGTCAAATTTAATTACAGCCCCATGTATTTGACCGTTTTTGAGTGATGAAATATATACAGTACAACCCATAAATGTAGTCATTCAGTAGTGTCCCACTTGCTGAGCAGGAGTTCATGTTGATTCACTTCATCTCAGTGACAATGCAGATAATCGTATTATTAGTTCACTAATGTCACATTCATAGAATGGCTGTCCATGCTAGTAGATTATAACATCCGTGTATCTCCTTAGTTCATGTACAAATATAATAGTGATCCAGAAAATATAGTCAATCATTTAAGGGGGGGGGGAAGGGGGGGGCGCCACCTGAGGGCCATTTTCTAAATGCTTGGTGCCACATGATTTTAACCTTGATTTTTGGACTCAGCAAGTTCAAATTAGTGGAAAATAGTCAACATTTTTTTTACTATTTATTATGGTTGCTATGGAAACAGCCGCCATCTTGAATTCTCTATTTCAGAAAACAGTTAACTTCAAAAGGAAACTCCTCCCCCAGATGAAATGCAATCAAATTGAAATTCTACACATGCATTCTTATACACATTGTCTACAAAGTAACAGAGAGTTATTTTTGATAAAATGACAAACAATTATTTTATGAATTTTCAAAATTGGTATGGGCCCCCGCCAACATATTTCCTGAAAAATAAAAAAAAAGTCCAACTGTCTCTCTGTTACTTTTTTTTGTACACCTATAAACTACTTAAATACCAACTTTTGCAAAGATTGGTTCGTAAATTATGATGGAGTTTTAAATTATGTGTTGAAACCTATAGTTTTGACAAAAATGCTTTTGAAAATTTCATATACAAAAAACGTCTGAAAAACTGTTCTCACATCAATACATGCCCGGCTAATAGGCTGGGCCACCTTCCTCAGCCTCCTTTTCCTGTCTAGCTTTGTCTAGGGAATTATGATCATCACAACAATTCAGGATCACAAAGAAAAATTAGGCTGTCGATTTCTTGGCCACCTTCTTCCTGTCAGGTATTCACGTGCTAACCTGCATGCTGTTGTTTACGTACAAACAGAAACGAGGCCATCCGAACCGAAGGAATTCAATCAGATAACTAGGTCACGCTTGCCGGAAACAAACGAATGAATGAAACATCAGCATGACTTGTTCCGGTTGAAAACTACGCTGTGACCTAGCTATTTTTAGCGATGTAAATAAGGCCAGACATAATTTATGCCTCGCTTTCGGGAGATGCCGTAGTTCCGATATTTTCATTGGCCAGCCAATGAAAGGTTGACCTTGTAGAGGAGAAAATTTCCTTTCCAACGGTATGCAACTAGATAGGTCTAATTTTATTGCATATAGACAAAATATGCGATCAAAATCAGATAATTTCAGCATAAATTCACATAATCAGACAAACAATTTTGGGGGGTGACCCTAATGAAATGCTGTTTTGAGAGGTAAAATGGATTCATTCACATGCGACCACCAATGCTTTCGATTCACAAGATGTCAAAGTGTCTAAAAATAGCAAAAACCCAATTTCAGTGTCTTGAACCCAAATCGACGATTTCAGGTGGCGACCCCCTCCGCTAAATTCCATGACGAGTTACGTTTCAGCTGCTATATTTACCCGGCTGTGTCACAAGGAAAAATGGGAGTAAATTGGCAACACAAAAGATGCATGAGGAAGAAAAAAGGTTCAACTAAAGGTAGACTACTGCTTAAACGAAAGAAAATTAGAAGCCTCGTTTATTTTGCTCTTGTTTAGACTTCTATGTTTAAATGGTATCTGTTTAAACCATACATAAATCTTTGGTGTCACGGATTTCCTTTTAGCCGTTTTCTACTGTACTAGAAAAGTGAGAGCTATTGAAAGAAGCATGCAGATCAACACGGGAGATGGAAGGAGAAGGAGAGGAAAGGCGAGAGATATAGAGAAGAGAAAAAGAGTAGCCGAGGAGGAGGAGGAGGAGGAGGAGGAAGAAGAGGAAGGAACATGACTATCAAGAGTGACAAGTAAGAAGAGCAGCAGATGAATGGCTCCTATGAATAGGAGGGAAAAAAAACGGAGTGAAAAATAAGGATAATGAAGAGGAGGTAGAAAAAGGCAAGGAAGGAGTACGAAACAAAAGAGTATAAAAGTTCCAAGAGAGAATAAAGGACAATGCAGTAGAAGCTCACAATATCAAATTCCTGGATATTAGTGACCATTTTATCGTCCATCTTCGCATAGGACTGGCCACGTAATATGACATACAGTCTGGCCAGCGTTATGCGAAGACCGTCGATATGTGTAGTCCTTTCGTATAAACATGCATCCATCGGTAACTATGGGAAACACTAATAATGTTTTGGCGTTTCCGGTAGCTACCGCAGTATGCAAGTTTACGTAAGGAGTATGCATACGGCCACAGTTCGAAACTGCGAATCCATAAGATGTTAGAGTTTGTGGGTAGTAAAAATGTAAGTAAAATGTTCATAGTGATTATAGGGTTCTTGGAATCACAACATTACCGATAATAATGTTACTTGCTCAAGGGCACGGGATTTGAGGTTGTGAAGTTCTACTGCTGTTTGTAGCTGGTATGGCACAGGAGACAAAGTACTACCCACTTCTATGGTATATCACAGATATGACACTCGTCTTAGATGTAGAATTGCCCTTACTATCATGGAGGAGAAAACGACTTTCTGCAAGTCACATCTGTGGCATAACAATCATAGAGGCGGATTGCACCTGCTCTCCCATGCTATACCAGCGACGAACAAGATGAGCATAGAAGAAGAAAACGTAAGCAACGCACGGAGGCACAGGTAAGGGGAAAGGTCAGAGGTGAGCGGGAAAGGTAAGAGGTGAGCGGGAAAGGTAAGAGGTGAGCGGGGAAGGTAAGAGGTGAGCGGGGAAGGTAAGAGGTGAGCGGGAAAGGTAAGAGGTGAGCGGGGAAGGTAAGAGGTGAGCGGGAAAGGTCAGAGGTGTGCGGGAAAGGTCAGAGGTGTGCGGGAAAGGTCAGAGGTGTGCAGGAAAGGTCAGAGGTGAGCGGGAAAGGTAACAGGTGAGCGGGGAAGATCAGAGGTGAGCGGGAAAAGGTTAAAGAAGATCATAGTTGTTCTTTTAACAAGAAAGTGAATGGAAACATTGGTAAGAGAATGAACAAGAGCATGAAGCCTTACAAAATTACAAAACAACGTGTTGTCTTGTTTTTTTGCAAAGCTCTACCACCTGTTCATTCTTCTTACCTTGTTTCTTAGCTTTACTGAGTTCTTTTTTTTTATTTGTTTCTTTTTTTTAATTTTTTTTTTTTGTTTTGTTTTGTTATTTTAATGATTAAAAAAACGGAAGACCAGATTGGGATAGACAAGGAGTCAAACGCACAGACTAACAGACAGTGAGTCTGACCGACAGACCAGCAGGTAAAGGAAGTAACACTGACACTCTCAAGGCCCAAGACCAAGAATGCAGCCTCTCTACCCTGTCACAAACACACCCACACTTCGGAAGGAGCGAGTAGAAAGCCAAGCCTATCAAGCCCATACTACCCTCATGGATGGTGCCCTTTTACCAGACCGTCCGCCACTCCACCGTGTGAGGATCTTGGAATCAACAGGCTGGACCAGGCCTGGAACACTCTCCAGGTGATCTGTGGTGTTTGTGACCAGTATAAAGCTGACGACAATCTCCAGATAAAAGTGGTCAGATTGGTAAATGAGACACAAAAAAAAAAAGCGTAAGCGCTTTGATAGTCAGCACCTGATCCCAGATGACTTGCACTCTAAACTATGGTCAAAACATGTATATTAAACAGTTTGATTGTATATCTATTGGGGGTGGGTATGGATATCAGTTAGCCATCTGCAAGTATACCTGTAATAATTTCATTGGTATACAATTGGGATAGAAGGTGACTAAACTTGCGGGGGTAACACACTGATAAAATGCTCGGCAGTTTTATATAGCAAGTCATCGTATTGAAAGCCAAAGAATCTTTTCCGAAACTAGTTAGCGCCTAAACAGGCTAATCAACTCAAATTTGATAAGCTACACTGCCCATTTAGCCATGTTAGTGGGGGCTGCCCGTTGCAGTATTGAGAATATTGGATATTTTCGCATCCCACAACAATATCACACCTTAGTCGCTTTTGGCCTGGATCTAGCTGAAGATGGTGTCAGAAATGGTGCTGCCAGTCGGAAGTTTGTTTCACAGTGAGAAGGTGCAGCGAATGTTTTTTTTTACTTTTTCGTGTGCACAACTTTTCTCATACCCCAGTTGCCAGACCATCGTCCAACAGCATAGCGTAGGGATGGCTTAAATATATTGTGCACTATCAGAAATGCTTTTTTAAGTTCATGGATTTTCGCACTAATGAATGAGCTCATACACTGTCCGTGTGCTCTTTTCTCATCCGCCAGTTGTCAGACCATCGCCCAACAGCATAAAGGACAGAGATGGCTTAAATATAGTGTACACTATCATCAAAGATGCTGATTTACGTTCATAGATTTTCGCTCTAATGAACGACTTCATGGGCTGTAGGTATGCGCACCTTTTCTCATACCCGAATTGCCAGACTACCGCCAAAACAGCTCAGAGTATGGATGACTTGAATATTATTGTGCGCTGTCATCAAAGATGCTGATTTAGGCTGACGGATCTTTGTCTTAGTGAAAGAGCTTACACCTTGTTCGTGTACACAACTTTTCTCATACCCCAATTACCAGACTACTGATTTAGGCTCACGGATCTTTGTGGTAGTGAAAGAGCTTAAACCTTGTTCGTGTACACAACTTTTCTCATACCCCAATTACCAGACTACTGATTTAGGCTCACGGATCTTTGTCGTAGTGAAAGAGCTTACACCTTGTTGGTGTACACAACTTTTCTCATAGCCCAGATGCCAAAACTGCGTCCAGCAACACAAAGTAAGAATATTTGATTATATTGTGCACTATTGTTGTGTTTTTGGTGTTGTATTTTTGACACACTGATCAGCACATAAATAATAACAAGTTAACTTATAGCCCAGTTCAGTGCAAGGTTGTATATCATGACTTGGGAGAATAAACAGCAATTAATGGTTCTGTGGAACTTGTGTTCATTTGTTATTTCCACGTCCCTCCAGGGAAAGAATCTTTTTACTGCCCCTTCGTTTTCAACCTTTTATGTCCATATTCTGAACATGTTGAAAAACGTATAAACTAAATATTCAAACTATTACAATGACACTAATTGGTTATAGTCAATTATACGTATTTATTACTCTTTTCATCTCAGTTTTGTTAAAATGAACACCGCACCTTTATCGTTTGTCGCGTGGCAGTCAACTTATACGTAGGATTTTATGAGTTATAAAGCTCTCACAGATTAGTTCTAAACAATCTGCAGTAAATCATTGCTTGGGATTATTTATAACGTCTTTTGGCTTCGTTCAGAATAACTAAATTATTACTGCCCGTTCAACCTTTTATGACAGTGTTCATTTGCATATCATGTAATATCGTCAATAATGTTTATATCAAGTCATCTGATATCAGGCACCAGTTTCCAGCACAAAATGCTAAGAAGTTGCCTTTCCCATCTACCAATCCAACCACTTTCACCTGAAGCAAGTGGCCAGCATTGTACCGAGCACAAACACCACCCAGACCACAAGGAGACTGTTCCAGACATGGCCCAGTTACCTATTGTGTTCCAAGGACCCCCACACGTGGAAGTGAGGAAGATCTGGCCGGGTACCATCCTTATGGGCAGCCATGGGTTGATGACTGGCGTTTCTCTCCTCCAATCCGAAAGTGTGGCGGCTGCTGACTGGTAGATGTGCTGAAGCGTCAGGTCCCGAATTCTGAGCGCGACAGTCCGACATCCCTGTCCCCACCAGATTATCAGTCTCCTCTGTGAACGGACTATTGAAGCCAGGACCCCTCTTAACAAAGAAACGATTAATATTAGCTTCAAGAAGGTAGTTAGTAATGGGGTTAGTGAGAGAGAAAGAGAGGAGAGAGAGAGAGAGAGAGAGAGAGAGAGAGAGAGA
>JAWQUT010001640.1:0-17823 GCA_033807755.1 Ellobium chinense
ACAAAACACACAAGGTCTTACAGTTCTTCTGTTAGGTCTACATCATTGTTATACCAGCATGCTAACGCAACGGACAGGGAAGGATGGATTACAGAAACGATCATTAGCTAACGAGACTACAAACTGATGCAAATATATTATCCTATGTCCAAAACAATGTTTATCCCTATTCGATGAACAACAACCGTCATAGCGGCGAATCTCACTCGTTGTTTCACGAGCAGATCAACACAATAGACGGCAATGGCAGATAACAGGAACTTGCATTGATATTTTTTACCAGACTACAAAACTGATGCAATAAAACAGCCCATGTGAAACAATTATTGTCAATCCTCATTCCACGCAGTACATAATAATTTATATCCTAGAATCCTTTGGCAAGTCTCAATCATCAGACACGTCAAGACAATAGACGATGAAGATTGGATAAATTGAACGTATATTAATTGATTAGACTACAAATTAATACCATGATAATATGACATGTGAAAAACATTTGTCTGGCCCCCTTTTCACAATGTTTATGTGTCCAGCTGTCCATCTATGGTAGGTCCCACTCATGATATATATATGCATGTCAAGGGAACAAAGATGGGGAATGATGGATAGAAGGTGAAGGAGCATATAGTAATTGTGTTATATGTAATCGAGTGGCAAGGCATATTCTATAACTCTTTACTAATAAGGGGGAGGACTATGAGCCCGATCTGATAATTTCTAGAAGTGGTTACACATTATCTTGGGAAGTGTATTACTCGGGATTTTGACAAATTACTGTGAAGGATCAACTTTGTGAAGGGCCGAAAAAAACCTATATTAAAAAATTCATGTCCCTACCGAGAATCGATCCCAGAGTCTCTCAGCTTGCAAGTGTGTTACCACTAGACCACAGGGATGCTAACTTCACAGCAATTTAATTCTTGAATACCTACTGCCTGAATATGTTCCCTAAGTTCCATGTGCCAGTTTTGTGTTCACCCGCGACCCTGACATATATCCCGACTGCTTACATATTCCAGATACAACATATTCCAAATGAAAAAAAAAAAGCTGTCCTCTTTCTCGAAGCACATTGTGTCCATCTGTCCTATTGGTAAGTTTCACAGCTGTTATACGAGCAAATCAAGGCAAAAGATGGGGAATGACGGATACCATAAGCACATTAGGAAAGAACATAAGCACATGTCTACTAGTAGACATTAGTGCATTAGTTTACTACTACTACTACTAATAATAATAATATTTATTTAGAAAACTACCCCTTTACATCGGGGGTGACGCCACGTACAGTTAGAAAATTTACATTACATTATAACAACACATTTTGCGAACATTAAAAGAATCTGATATTACATTGTTTTATGAATTTCTTTACGATACCATCCACACGTTTCCAAAATGTGCCCATAAGAGGATCACTATCTAATGTAAAAACCATCTTCTCCATAACATTCATATGCATAAAATCGTTAAAAACATTTTGACAATAAACTACTCGTACAAATTAATTTAACATATCCTGAAAACACACAATGTAGCCCTTTTCATCAAAGTACATAATCTACTGGTAAGTCTATCTCGTCGTTATACCAGCATGCCAAGGCAACGGACAAGGAACGACGGATAACAGGATTGTTCAATATCTAACGAAACCACAGATTAGCGCATTATATCATATCTAATATGTGAAAATCACTGTTGATCCCCATTTGATGAAAAACAAACGTCCAACCGTCATGGTGGGAGGTCTATCTCGAGTTAATGAGATCGACATAGAATGTCGGATGAAAGGAACGCGCATTTCTTTACTAGAATACAAATTAATTACTTAAAAAATGTATCTCTTGCGAAAAACGTGATTTGATTATCCTCCTTTCACTCCACAAAGTACCAGTATATATGTCCTTCCAACCATCCTGCTGCGATAGATCTACGTCGTTGTTATACAAGTTTGTTAAAGCAACAGACAGGAGACTCCAGATAACAGGAGTACGATATATAATACATTATTTTATGCGCACACGATGTCTAATCTGTATATAATTTAAATCGATTTCATCTATGAATTTCGGTATCAGTCCATAATCCCATAGACACGAAACAATAGGCCTAGTTATAAACAGCTTTAGCGGACTTTAGCCTACAGCACAGGATTAATCATTAAGTTCATGGTAACCCAGCTTGGCATGGCAAGCAATGAACGTTACTTGACTGGCAGTTAGAGTGGCAAGACTATAGTACTGCATCTCATGATATGAATATTTTACCCATATTTAATATCTGTCTGCATTGTATGATACTCTCACACTTCCAGAGTAAGAGGACACTTTGGTTAAAGACAGACAGGGATATTGCTTATGCAACAGAGTATCTATTACAGTCGACTCCATTTATTAGCAACATTCGTTTAATCACATTTTTTTTTCAGGTGACAGAATACTTATTGTTAGGTAAAATTACTGGATAATCGTAATCCCTATTTCAATTGTAACTCGTCCATATATCCAATGAGTTGGTATTAAAAGAAATGGACTACACTTCGAGGATCTAAAATTTAAGACATCCCCTTTTTTATATGGGAAAAGACGTGCGTGGTTTGGGTTGGGGTGGAGTAGGGGTGGGGGAAAGGTGAATGTAGAAAGAGAACCAAATATCGGCATGGGATTCTTGTGGCTATCCCGCTGTTAGTCTCATGTGTTTATCAGTGTGCTAAACGTGGGGGAGAGGTGAAAAGAATAGGAACACGGACACAGGTGNGGAAGGAAGGTGAAAATGTTGCCTCCATCTGTCACACCATATGTCGCCGTCCATGCATGGTTTCATTTTACCAGACTCGCAAGCGAGGGCAACTTGATTCTCGCTTGGACAGGCCACTTAATTACAAGCCAACCTGGCAGTAATGACATAGTCAAGTCTACTTTTCAGGACACGTGATGTTCCAGTTACTGGACTGAAACGAAGTCTTTTCCCGTGATTACTTTCACCCAATGCGGCAATGACGCCGTCTATAGAACTAGGAGACAGTAAAGGCAAACCTGGCAACGACGATCACTCTATAGATTGTGATTCATATGCTTGTTATAAAGAGGTGACCTTCATGCACAGGTCTCACAAGACTGCAATGATCTTTTAAAAAATCTCATAGACTGTCCTCAGTAGACAGGTGGTTGTCTCATGCTGAGGTGATCTGGCGGGTTGTTTTTTTTTTTTTTTTTNTGGGTTGTTTTTTTTTTTTTTTTGTACAAGCACACATTGCTACTGGGCTGATATTGTACACATCAAGAATAATTAGCAGAGACGTGTGGCTATGTTTGCCTTATTAAGACTCCTCAGGAGAGGCTGGCTTGCAACGGACATGGCAAGAGCATAGTGCGGGGGTCCAAACCAGGTAGTCAAATCTGCACATTGATTGGGGTTTCTCTACATTTACATTAAGGGGAGGAAGGGTAGCATGCTTGAAACAGAGGAGAAACACAATATTATTGAGCAAGATTTGCTTTACTACCTAAGCCAGGACAACAACAACAACAACAACATCAACAACAACAACATCAACATCAACATCAACATCAACAACATCAACAACAACAAAATTCAGCGATTCTTTGTTTACTCCTTGTAGATAAAATTTGATGCCTCTTTCCATCACGTAGGTAAAATTATTAAGGATGGGTCGTAAAACAAAAGAAGTTTAATGACACTTCTTCGATCAACTTTGCTTGCATAAATAACATCACGTTTCTTGTTCGTGTCTTGCTCATTATTGAGCGCGTGGAGTCTAAAAAGATGTCGTTGTAAGATGTTAAGCGAATGCTCAGCACAGGCAAAAGCTGGCTGCTTCCGAAACGACTGCCACGTTTACTGGGGGCTTGACTAAATGCATGTTGCCGAAAAAAAAGTTTTTTAGGGTCTAGACATAGACTAGATCTAAATCTTGATCTACACTTGATCTCAATCTAGATCTAGCCTCTATTAGAAGCACCGAGATGACACTAAAGCCTTAGCTTGCAATAACAGATTACAGGCCTGTAATTGTGCTTTCACTTTTGGGTCCTACTCAGGGGTTATATTTCATCTTCCCTTTTCCCTCTTTTGGCATGCCCTGCTTCCAGTAAGAAGAGCTCCAGGGAGGAAATTTTGATATCATGAGAGACTGTGTCCATTTTACTTTATTTTACCGGGCACTATTTAGCCCTGGGCTGGAACTGCCAGGTCAAGGGTGTGCTCAGGCGGAAGAGGAGGGGTTTGGCGTTGAAAAATGTAGGCTCTGTTTACAAATAGCAACCAAACTCAAAATTTCAATGGGCTTGCTAGGGTTGGGTAAGTCTTACTATTTGGGCCACATAATGGGCTTCAATCTGGTATTGGTCTGGGTGAAAGCTAAAACTTTGGGTTCAGAGGGCAGCTCAAAGTGTTAATATAGCCCATAGAGGAAAAAAGGGTCCAATCCTCTGTAACCAACACGCATGACCTCATTCGAAGTAGGCGAAAGAAAAAGGGGAAATCACTCATAATATGACGTTTTTCTTTGCCTCGTTTGTGTTCCACAGGCATTTAGATTTTTGCCTACAGGCACGGAAATTTTAAAACTGCTGGCGGGCACAACTGGGGCTCAGTCGTGGTGCAAATGCTGATTTTTGCGCCTAATACAGTAGTGGAGCAACTGCACGCGATTTCACTTACGTAGTCAAAATCCAAACTGACTACAAGACTGTGCTAAGCAGCTGAGTTGCGCTTGGGGCTTATTCAAGGTGCAAGTGTCATTCTTTTGACACAGTAGAGTACACGAAGCGCGATTCCAGAGGTTGACCTGTATAGTCAAACATTTCGAGTGACTTGCGCAGGTCTTTTTTTCTTAGTCTATAACTAAACTGCAAATTCATAAAGGGCGATGAGAGCTGGCATTTCTTATTTCAGTACTACTGTGGTAGTCATCAGTTCTTTTGTAAGAACTGTATGAAGCATTCTTTTTCCAAACCGTAGTCATTGACTATTTGATTACCGTTACGCTACGCCCCTGGGACATGGTATGACCCAATGATTTGAATCAGTGCACATCATACTGGATGATGAATAACGTTATATTCCACAAATCAGGTCATATGCAGATAAGTCATTATTCACCTGTCTTTAAAATTAAGGCTTTATTCTGATGGCAATACCAAATTCATACTGGAAAAAATGCCGAATATGACATTTATACTTCAAAAGAATTTCAAGAACTGAGAGCTTACTCATTAAAGAAAGGATATTGTTCAGGGCATTGGCGCTGAAAGCACCTTTAAAAATGTTCAACATGCAGAGTTAATATGATTCTTACGCTGATAAGAGATCTCATCGTTAATGCGCAAGCCATCAATTATTTTATTTGAAACTTCCGGACTATAACAATGTAGTAAAAAAAAATACACATCATGTGATGAAACAAAATTATTATCAATTGCGCTGTTGTGTAAATTGAAAAACAATACCCTCCCTCCCATTTGGACTAATATTGCTCTTACAGTTGTCTTCGCTTAAAAGCCACCTCCTTAACTGCAATTTGTTTTCCAGACAACCAAGTGCTATATTCTCTGAAGATTTTTCGCTGAGTAACCCACAAGTCCTTTCAATGGCAAAGTTTTTTTTTTTTTAATAAGTTAGAAGAGCAGATCGAATCTCCTCTGCTTCTCCATGCGCCTCTGTTGACGGCTGTATTTTGCACTTTTTGTTTGTCTCTACTCTTTCCTGTCCCTTCTACTCTCTCTTTTTTTCTCTTTGTGCATCTTTGTCTCCGCCACAGAAGGGTTCTTTTGTCGCTTTGCTCGCGAGCCAAAATCTTTTAGGATGGTAGTTATAAATAAAGTAATGAAAGTGAGCAGAGCATAACATATTTTTCAATATGTTATCTCTTACAAATGTCAGTATGTTTCAGAAGTTTTTTTACACCTCTCTGTACTCTTCTATCTCTTATTACGAGGGCGAAGACTTGGTCTAAATGTAGGTTAGTATGTTAGAAGTACTTAGTTTTTACGCAGCACAGACCAGATAGGCCTCCTTGTGGTTATCGTCATGTGGTATGCCAGTAACTGAACAATGCATTACATAAGTGAATGGGCGTTCAGCCTGTCGTATCATGAAAATTTCGTTAATTTCCCCAAAAGAGGGAGTCTCTTTTCTTCGGTTCTTCACTTCATAGTAAAGCAAAGTACAGTCATGTCTTAACTCTAGCTCAAATTATCCGCTTGTACAATCCGCCGTATTTATCCCTTCAATCTGCAACTAATTCATCATTTAGTACAATTAATGAAGATTCTGCAGATCTATATTTTATATTTTATGCGCAAACCATGCCATGAAACCTAAATAGTTCAAATGAATGATATATGTAACTTTAAGATCAGTAATAGTCAACATAACTCAGTTTCGAAATGATGTCAGGGGAAGATACTTTCCCGGCAAGAACGATATTTCAGAGTGAAAACGCACTGTAAGGAAAGGGGCCTTGTTACGTATGAAAGCACCTTCCTTACATCTTATGCAAACCGACTTATCAAATTTATCGGTAACAATCAAGACAAAATAATTTTGTGTGTAGAATGTAGTGTGTTCAAAACTACAACACAGTTTCTTTGTATACTGCTCACAACAGGTAGGAAATATTGTTACTGTAACAGTTTTCTGATTCAACAACTAGTCTGGACTATGCTGATTTCATCGGTTTCTTTCTGCAATATAAACTTCCTGATATGGGTTCATATTCCTCACTGTCGGTGATACATCGACATAAGAAGGAGTAAAAAAGTCTCTAGATTATTAGTTCGTTATTTAGGAAAGAGATTATGTTATCACCATAATACTGGATTCAATTACTATGTTCGCCGCGAGATAGTGTGAGACTAAGACAAAAGAAACGCTATGTGCGCATGCATATTGGTAAGTGCGACCGTTTGAAAATTCTACAGAGAAAAACATAAGCTTTCTCTTTTTGTGAGCAGTATATTTACAATGTTCAATCACGTTGACGTGAAAGATATCGACATCGGGTGGGTCTGGAGTGTTGTTTGTAAGGTACTTTTTTGCTGGCAGGTAGGTGATGCTATACAGAGGAGTCCCAGTCGTATGAGACAAAAAGTCTTATGTGCGTTATATATTTTATATCATGATACACGCGACTGTCTTGTAGTGACATTATGGCATATTGAAGCAAAATGTTATAAAAAACGCTTTTCTGTAAAGAGTTGTATTCTTACAAAATGGCGTTTCAGTTCTGTTCTGCACGAAAACATGCAAACGTTCTTTCTCATAAAGGCTTCGTTCTCCGATGCAGCACTGAAATTTAGTAGCGTGTAAATCTTTATCTTAATAACACCACGTATGCGCTTAGTAACCCTTTAAGCGTGTTTCTTTCTATCATGAATTTCGGGCCAAATCAGAGATCACAAAGACAATAAGACCTCCCGAACTCGAAAACCAGAAAAGTTGCCCGTAATTCTAAGCAAGTGGGGTGTTCGAGTTCATGAGTAAGTTTGACTTTAAACAGAGTATTATAACAAATATACAAGCTTTTTGAGTCATGTATACAAAATCGGTAGGTGCAATTTAGTTCCTTTATAGTTTTTCATTTATCCAGATTTCTACCCAGTAATACGAGCAAGATCACGGCGAATTGTGTTTAATCCTAGAAACAAAATAATTTTCATTCAGGCTCCTGGTTCCCCTTCTATCAAATCTGTAGCCAACGTTTGATTACTGATGCATTTAACCAATTCATAGCATACAAAATCACCACCTTTCATTCTTCCAGAAACTCTGCCGGACTACTTGACGAAGACCATGGCGTACTCTCCCCTTGTGGTCATTCTTGTGGCTGCAGTTGCCGTCACACATATATCCTCGACCCCTCTGGATGATTATGTCAACACACCGGACGATCATTATACCTACAAACACCTGTCCACCACCGAAGTACCAGGTGTCAATGTACACATCATTAATATGACGTCACAGAAATGGCTGACAGGTGAGTATGCGGTAAGTTAAGGAAGACAACGTTATTCTCACAACATGGTTGAGTCACAAAATTTTACTTGAGTCGCAAAACCCCATCTATTCTGAGTCTAAAAAAGTATTTACATTTAATAATAATAATAATAATAATAATAATGCGGTCCATAAGTCTCGTATCCAGACCAATGCCCGCTCACGCGACTTCACATTATCATTACCCCAGCAGACCTGATCACTCTAGGACTTTCTCGGCTCCCTGGGGAGCATACAGTGCCGCTGCCATTTATAGGCACCCAGACCTTTGAAATTAAAATCCAACTCCTTCCCTCCCTCCCCATGGTCAATTTTATGATTTTATAGGGATTCTTTAAACTTGCAAACCCTTTTTGCCAGTTTTTATTGGTATATATAGTCTATACCTTGAGCTTTGTGTTTTATATATCCAAGCTTATATGTACTAAGACGCCTATGCTGTGTTTCTTTGTTTTTGCCTCAATGCTCTAAATGCGGCAGGAAAGCAAAGTTTCTGGTGCCAGAAACTGTGTTAATATTCTTTTTTTTATGTCTTTCGAAACTGACAACTGACAGATGAGATAACTACCAACCCAATATGGTATCATTACATGATCATCAATATACCCAAAACGTTGGATTATACAGATACGGCTTTCTTGTGGATTGGCATGCATGGCAACTCCTACTCGTGAGTATATCTACCTCCTCTCGTGAGTATATCTACCTCCTCATCTACAGATAAAAACTGAATGAAATTAGAGGAAGAGACAGTTGCGAAACGATGAGGAAAAACGAGGGGTGGGTAGAGAAGAAAGTGATTGTTTTGAAATGTTTCACCCGTGATAGAACCTTAGTGACATGTGATTTTGTAGAAATGTTTCAATGAAGGACAAGGTAGAATAAGATTTACAACAGTACTAAGAAACAAAATTGTTTAGAAACTTGGGTTGAACGATTTCCATAATTTTAATGAACAAATGTTATTGGTAATAAAAAAATCATTCATTTTGCAGAATGTTGGTAACCTAAAATGTATTCGAGGTTTCATCAATGAGGCTCTTGGTCAACAATGAAATGTGAAAAAAACCAATAGTTTTCTGCCATGTATACCTACACCATTCTCCTACCGTAGCCTCATTCCTCTGTTTGTATGCAGGCCCCCAAACATAAACGACGATCACATAGAAAGAATGATCACTCTGTGTGAGACGACGAATTCAGTGACAGCGCTCATCCGAAATGTGCCAAACCAGCCCATCATTTTCCAGGTGAGTTCCTGGGATTGCTAAGTAATATGCATAGCAAAAAAAAAAAAAATAGGGGATGTGGGGAGATGGGGAGGAGAAGGGAGAGTAGATAATATTGCTGAATCCACTTCATTTTAGTGAAGATAATCGCAATTTCCTCTTACTCGCAATTTCCTCCTAAAATTGGCAACAAAATGGTGAAGTTACTCCGGGGAGTTGCGATTAAATAGAGTTATCTGTGTGAGCAACATTTATTTAATAAAGAAGCGCACTAAGTGGAACACATACTCCGAACCAAGAGAAGCCAGTTTTATCATAGTGTCCTGCCACTGACACATTTGAAAACAAACGTTATCGAACCTTAAGGTAGAATCTGGCTGTTGAGGTGTAGTCCAGTATACAAACCAGCTGCCGATTTCATAACAATGAATTGAAAACTAGTTAACTGTTTTGGTTGCTGATTAGCATAGTTCTAAATCATTGTGACATTTGCAAATCATTTATTTGGACCTCTTCTCGTGAGCGGCATAATGACAGCTTGAATCTATTCAGGGGATATTCGTAACCGTTGGCCCTAAACAAGTGAAACAGATACTCGTAGTCGACAGTATCTCGGGACTTCTGGCACGATGGGAGGAACTCCATCCTCCTCTGCTTCAGGACTTGACCATGAAAAAGAAATCAGTAATCCAAAGTGTACACGTAATTATTATTGTTTATCGCCACAGGACGATCCTCAGCGTAAGAAACGTGTGGAAGACGCCATCATAGCGTGGACATGGAAAGAATTCTTGGCCAATGGTTCCAACCCTGAAATCTTGTTACGTCTTCCGATGACTAAGGTAAGTACTTTTCACGACAAGACATGAACTTAAGCTTTGTCAGGCCATCAACTGTGATACGAAAAGTGTTTGATTACAGGTTCATATCAACCTGAAAGAGCCAGAAGCTCTTCTGTTTTACCAATGTAGATTCCTGGATAAGTATGCATGTTACTTTTAAAAAGTGAGGAAAGAACCTGTTATTTACCAGCTTCGTTGAAGTGTTCGGAAAACGGTACCGATTTCTTGCAAAATAATACGTATTTTCAAAATATGTCTTCGGTGTTGCATTAATATCTACATAACAATAATTGCAGTTCACGTATGTCACTGATACATGTCAAGGAAGGCACTTCACACTGGGTATATCTTTAAACATAGTGAGCAGTGAAAAGGAAGCACAGTGTTACAAACACAACCATCACCACTACGATTACAATAACAACAACAACATCAACAACAACAACAACAACAACAACAACAACAACAACAACAACAACAACAACAACATCAACATCAACATCAACATCAACATCAACAACAACAACAACGCAACAATGACATTATTGCCTTCAAGATTTCACACAAGACAAGCACCTTTCTGGCAATATCTTGGGATTCTCCTGAGATGTGTTTGGGTTATGGTTGGGGACAGGGTTAAAGAAGAAAAAGCGTTCTCTGGATTCTCTATAAATATTGTCTAGGAACTCTCTTCAAATTTGCTTATCTTCCCTAACGCTAACCCTTCTCATAACTTTGTCCCCATTCCTAATCCAAGCAACCATGGGGGAGTCCCAAAATCGCACCTTTGATTAGAATGAACTTCAGAGTTATGAGGTATTTAGACCTAGACGATAATTACAAATTTGATGCAGCTAGTACCATGTTCCCTGCTGTATTTTTCAGTCTGTTGTACGAGGCATGGACACTGTGACCAGTTTCGTGAAAGGTCTAACTGGCAACACCATCGACAAATATATCATAGGTGGCGAGTCCAAGGTTTGTAGCCGCACTTATGTACCTCATAAATATGATTAGCTTCAGCAGAGAGCTAATTTTCTTGCACGAATTTACAAACAGCATTCTGTGTGTATATAAGCGTCCAGAAGCCAATCCTCAAGCCAATAAATTACAGAAGTTACATCTTACAGAAGCAACTCTCTATTGATCGCCACGAAAAGTGTTGAAAGAATGTACATCACAAAGGATGCTTGTAAGCACAATTTTGAGCCACAGGAGTGTACCAGAAGAAAGAGATTAAGAAAAACGTGTGTCCAAACTTGATGGTGCGGATTGTCATACATCAAACGGTTAAGCAATAATATATACATACAAAGGGAACTCCAGAAGTCTTTACCCTGAATATGAAAGGAACGGTGCAGCGCGTTGAAATCTACAGGGATGCAAGCGTTGTCGATGCTGGTTAGGCATCAGCTGTTAGTAGTGGTAATAAGGGTGAAGACGATGGAAAGTAATCTATTTATTGAGAAAATCTTGTGCTTTTGTTTGGGAATGCCCACCTTGACTCTGTAACTGAATTATTGTTGCCCCTCGTTTGGGGCTTACAATCTCTTATCGATGCCAAGGAATCTTCCCTTCGATTGTTGCATGTTTCTCACTCCCTTTCTCCTACAGCGAGGCTGGACCACATGGACAACAGCTGCCGTGGACAAGAGAGTAATTGGCATGGTGCCCACTGTCATGGACTTGCTGAATACACAAGTGGTAAAAACACCATCTTTTCTATATTTCATGTACAATGTATTAGTGCTTTGTGAACATGTGTGAATTTAGTAGTCATAGTGCTTTAAATGTTCATGTGCTGTCTCGTCGTATACTGTATTTTTGCCCAGGTACCACATTTGTGGTCTGGGCTTTTCCCCCAAAAATTCTTTAATAATAATATTATTATGTTAAACTTGTTGTTAAACTTGTTCACGTATTTTAAGATTTCAGTGGCTGTGCTATGCTCCTACATCTTGGCACGAATTACCAACATAATCATACATGATAATTTAGTCTAGAACTGATTTGTCGAGGTTATTATTTTGATCCCGATGAGTAACTCGAAAGTCGTATATAGTCACCAAGGATATAGCATTTTAGAGTAAAAATGAGGAACATGATTATTGTACGTTTGTGTCCTGAGGTAATTTTACTAATTGGTGACCTATATTTGAATGAGCATGAAACCGCCATTTTCCCTAAACTTTGAAGAGATCCGCTATTTCTTTTAATCATTTCATGGGGCTGAACTTATTTACTCATAGGTAAACCTGCAAAAGCAAAATACATGCTTGTTTCAAACAGAGGCACTCAAAAGTTTTCTCGATAGATGTGTTCTGTCCACGATATATTTTCTGTGGTCCTGGCTTTGTTGACTGTTTCTCTGAAGTTTCCTAAAAACCTGGATGTAAGACTAGTTAGAGATGCGGTAGCCAATAAACGCTGATAGTTTAAAAGTGATCCAAATTACTCGATATTGACAGGATGTCTCAGAAACGTTGTGCTATTACTTCTAGGTTTATTTATGCAGTGTAGCATAGGTATCTTATCAGTGGATCATATCGAATGATGACTTTGTTATCCTAGACAGCCAATAGACTTTACTATCCTAGACAGCCAATAGACTTTAGTATCCAAAACATCCAACAGACTTTAGTATCCTAGACATCCAATAGACTTTAGTATCCTAAACAGCAAATATACTTTAGTATCTTAGAGACAACCATTAGACTTTGGTGATCCTAGACATCCAATAGACTTTAGTATCCTAAACAGCCACTAGACTTTAGTATCCTAGACAACCAATAGACTTTAGTGTCTTAGACATCCAATAGACTTTAGTATCCTAGACAACCAATATACTTTAGTGTCCTAGACATCCAATAGACTTTAGTATCCTAGACAACCAACAGCTAACTAATGTCTGTAACGTTCGGTGTCATTTTGCAGAATCTTCATCACCATTACCGGTCACTGGGTGGGTGGACATTCGCTTTTGGTGATTACTACACTGAGAACATCACTGACCAGTTGGACAGTCCCAACATACCCAAACTACAAGCTGTTGTGGATCCACTCAGTAAGCTGGAAGGCGTAGATAAATAGAAGATTAATATAGTGGTACCGTTAGCCGTCTAAGAAGCTTCCGCTTAAGAACCCGATCTACCTTAGAGCCGGCTAATATTGCTATAAAGCTGAATTTTCCAATATAATTTGTATGTTTTAGAAGAACCTAATTTTAACGACAAAAATCTGTTTTCAAACCGGTCTCCTACTAATAATTAAGCAAAGGACATCTCTGTCAAGCAATGAAAATCCCCTCTCGTGAAAATAAAGAAATTCATGACACGTTACCCAAGAAACTGGGCATTTTCAAAGAAACCACTTTGCAAGAAGGATGTAAAAAAAAAAAAGGGAAATTAACTTTTTCCCCCAATGGAAGAAGCTTGATAACAGATGGATAAGAATAGCAACAGTTTACAAAATAAAATGGCAAGGATTTATGGGAAAAAAGGACAAGATACTGACACTCTGTAATCCCTTCAAGAACCCCCTCCTTTTTGGAATTGGATTTTTATTTTAACTAGAGAAGGCCATCTAATCTAGTGGAGGCTATTTTCCCTCATGTTAACAGAGGGTATGTGGTTGAACGTATTTGAACTCCACACCTGAAATCTGGAATAGAAACAACAAGTCCTTTGCTTTTCTCTGTGGAGTTGGTTGCTGAAATCATCTTTCATTGTAAATCGATTCTTTTCGTGACAGACCCATATTTATTAGCCTTGTCTTCTTCACCTTGCTTTCTTATATTGCCACATAAGAAAAGTGGCATACGAGAACATGGATAAACCAGGGGTATGTTGCTTGATGTAGACTATTTTTACGATTGAAATCTCCATATTTGACGATTCTTGTCATTATGGTAATGTAAACAATTATTTCCAGCTTACAATGACAGATACACGATGCCCAAACTTGTGGTCACGACAGGAGGCGATGAATTCTTCCTGATAGATGACTCACACTATTACTGGGACCAGTTGACGGGTCCCAAATACATGAGGTAATTTACAAAGAAAAAATGTTTGTTTTTGTTTATTGTTATCCAGAAGTTCCAGTCATCCAAATACAAGAAGTAAGATACATGTATGACAGATCACAGTTATAGATGGATGCAAGGATTATAGTACACGCACTTGACCACGACCAGACCATAGTGCGGCCAATTCCTTTCTGTTCCGTTGGCTCCTTAGATATTGTAGAATAGACAAAGCCTCTCCTAAAGGTGCGAAGAACAAAGTTTGGATTACCTTCTCGTTGATTTGCATGCGCTTTGTCGATACATAATGACTCCCATAGAGATGGATAAATATCATGTTAAGTTCCCAGGACGTTTTCGGTCTGTAGTAACTGTTGTCGAGTGAAGTTTGTTGTGTTGTCCACAGTGCAATCCGATTTCGCCGCAAGCGAGTGAATGTTTGTCAATGTTTAAGGAAGTAAAAGGAGACAGAGAAAGGATCAACTTACTGCGAACTGAGCACACGTAGTTTGTTCATGTATAAAGAACCATGAGTTATTTCCCTCGCACAGGCGGAGGAAAAACAGTTTTTCATTGTTATGTCTCATCTGTTTTTCAGAATCATCCCCAACGCTGAGCACTCACTGACAGGACATAAGATCAGCTACATGCTCACTCTACGGAGTTTCTACCTGAACATTCTGGAGAATAAACCTTACCCTGAGGTCACCTGGGTGCGATCCCAGACAGGGACAGGTGGCAAAATTACAGTCAAGACTTCTGTCCCACCCAAAACAGTACTCGTTTACCATGCCAAGACAACAGACGACAAGAGGTGAGATAAATAAGATGAAGAAATTTGAGATAGGACTAGTGTGGTGGGTGTTGAGGTGAAAATGGAGAGAAGTGGACAACATGAAGGGAAAATTGTAATTCAGTATAATGCAATAAAAGAGAAAGTCAACAGAAAGACACTTGTGAGTCATGAACAAGTATAGCCCAGCCCCATTAGGCTGTCGGGAAGTCAAAGGGCCGAAACACTTACTAGACGTTCTCTGAAAATCATCTGCCAAGTAAGCGAGTTTCTGGTCTACAGTTTCAGTAAACTATATAAACCTCAAATATTATGAATACTTGTACACATGAGCCAACATTAACGATGCGTATATCATGACAAATTTGACAAATATAAGCACGATATACCAAGTCGTGTAGAGTCTTCCGCTTTTTCTTTTGTTTTCCAGTGTAGATCATGCGGTTTGAAAAATTGTGGGTCAAGAACTGGGTAATCAATTAAACTTGTTGTAGATGTTTGCATCTATATAATGGGGATATTCAAAGCAAAAACGCACACACTTACATGTTTGGTAGTGACACAAATGTTCTTCTATACTTTATGTTTTTCGTTCAATCTATACCAGGCGTGACTTCCGTCTGGTCATCAAAGATCCCAACGGCGGTGACGACCCATATCCTCACCCCGTCTTCTGGTTCAACGAAGGCGCCAAGAAAATTTCCGACCTGGAGTATGAGGCCGTGATGGACAGACCTGCGTCAGGGTGGTTGGCTTTCTTTATTGAGGTTAGTGCTTGTTCCTATCATCACTGCACTCTGGACAATTCCACAGGTGCTCAGACTCTCACGGAAAAACCAAAAGTCACACTGAAGAAGACTTGTTAACTGTGCCGATTTTATCAGACTGAGGACGGATGTGTTCCTTCCAGCGAGTCTGCAGTATCTTCCTCTACCTCTTACCATAACTCTTTCATACGTTCCATTGCAGGCTTGCTGTCCCACATCTTCTCCTCCTCTTCCCTCAGTCTCCTAGTGAGTTCCCTAATGACGACAAATGCGAGATACCCCAGGCAGGGAGCAGGAAATTGTGTGGTAAAAGGAACCATAGAAAACCATGGTTTCGTGTCTCAGTGATTTGAAACTGATTTCAGAATACTGGAGTTTCGAAAATGTAAAGACTGGGCTTCAATTTGTAGTCTATCAAACTAGAAGTGACAACCTGGTTTTATTTTCTGGTCGATTTAGAGACTGGGATGAACATTCAAGACCATGCCAGTTTGAATAATATGTGCCACAAATGGATAGGTGTAGACGAGGGAAGAAGGAGCAAGCTAAAAACGCTCAAGAAACTTCATTATCAGACCACAACAAGGACAAAAATAGAGATCCACTTCTTTAAGTTTTGAAAGGCGGAACTTAGCATTTATGGAGCTGTCTAATGTGCAATGATGTTGATTTCAATAACATGTAAAGAATAGAAGGTTTAAGGTAAAAAGGTTACATTTTCGCATACGAAAGACATATTATTTAAAGACAATAGTGCTTCACGCTAAGGACTTGTCGCCAGCATCATCATGTAATTAATATGGGCTGATCAGAATGGGACTTTCAAAGTACCTGTCCCTGTATGGGTTCTTGGTGTCAAATACAGTGTGTTTAATGATACAGAAAATTTGATCTGTCAGGACAGCTTTCTCAAATGCGAAGATCTTATTACAGGATGATAGAAACGATCCTTTCGTATAAAAAAACACCGCAAAGCAATGCACACCTCTGACTATCTGAAATCAGTTTCTTATTTCATTATTTCGATCTAGAGAACATTGCATTTCTTCTTCTCTATTCCACAGCTTACCTTCGAAGGTGCCAAGAATTCTACGTTGGAGTTCACAACAGAGGCCTGCATTGTTCCAGACACTTTTCCCTTCCCAGACTGCCACGGGGAGTCTTGCTACGGAAATTTGGTCTGAAGATCCAGGATAGATCCATAACACATTATTATTTCAAAATATATCTAGACTCCAATTTACATTCGGGTTTGCTATATGTGTAACTGTTTCATGTTCCTACAGTGCTATACATGTACGTTTATAATCTTTTCCTTAGCTCACCAGAAACCAAGAAGACAATATAGCTTGACCTGACGTCACGAGAGTGTATTGATGGTGACTACTGACTATTTCTTTTTCTATAAATTTCTATATTCTATCAAAATTTTGGGAAGGCCTTTTTTAAGATGTTTTTGTATTCTAGTGTCACAATCAAACCACATAATCAGTTTCATGACCTCCGCGCTCTGATGTTTATTGAACTTGTGGTGTGAGTTTGCAAGATAGAACTAATGTTCATTTTCAATAAACTCCAGCAAAAAGTGTTATTTATCTGAATATGATATAAACTATTATGCATATAGTGTATTTTTTCGGCTTGAATTCGTGTGTTCGCTTTAATATTGTATTTTTATACATGTACAGGCGAACATTTCGAAAGATTTGCAATAAAACAACGTTCATAAAAATCATCGTAGTTTTTTTTTCTCCGACAAAAACTACACCTCACTGTCTCTCGGTGAAATATGACTGGGAAACTGTCAGCTAGTCAAAATGAAACTTAAATAGCTCTCCGACTTTATCAAGTATCTTGGTATCACTTAAAAGTGTGGTTTAGAATAATATACTTTAATAAAGGTAGAAACAAACTGAGCTAGTCTTTAGTCTTTTTTTTTTTTTCATTTGAAGTGGGAGAGGTTACTCCTCTGCATTTGAGAATATTTAGAGAAAACCGCCATTAAAGAATAATTGTACGCTAATTACAGTCACCTGGCTATAACCTTCCTCCGAAAAACTCAGAATTCACATATCACCTCTTAAAATAATATTTTAACTTTGAATTTCATTAACCTAAAATCGGAAACCCAGATCGTTTGAGC
>JAWQUT010001643.1:0-13675 GCA_033807755.1 Ellobium chinense
AACGCTTGTCCAGCTGTGGCTTGATGCAGTCGGAAGAACAAAGCTGTCACAACGCTAGGCCTGTGTCATATGGCAGGCTAGTCGGCTTGTGGCTTCCAACCGACCAACCGACCGACTAACTGACTGACTGACTGTCTGACTGACTGGCTGACTGACTGACTGACTGACTGACTGACTGACTGACTGACTGACTGACTGACTGGTAGTTGATTGGTTGATTGATTGATTAATTGATTGATTGGGCATTTGTAGTTTGGGTTTTGTTTTGTTTTTGTAAAAGAAAACAACAAAAAAAACCCGTGCTAAACCTTTTGAGGGAGGTGTATGAAGAATCAAGACAGCAGTAAGCGGGAAAAATCATAGAAGTGAAATCGTGCTGTTTCGTGACAGCTAATTAGACATACGCCGAAGGATAATTGTAATTAAAAGTGGAGGGTGGAGGAGATGAGTTGAAATAAATTTTGCTTTTGGAAAAGTCTCAATTCAGCAAACAGTTTAGATCATAGCAGGACATTTTACATCACAATAACTGCAATATAAGCAATCGCACCATGTTTTTTCTTGTGGTTAGAGAATGTACATTTATTTTTAATCTTAATAACGTTACACAATGTAGACGCTTCCTTTATAATCCAGTTGACATACTGTAAATAGAACGTCCACGGTCGCTTAACAGAAATAATGATATACAAATTTATCAGTATAGGAAATAACTTTAAAATATGCCGTTCAAAGCGCAGTTGAAGCCAAGAATAAAAGTGTCAAGAGTCAAGATATTAAAGCCCACTTCATGCCTATTTCTAAGCCCACATCCCCTCAAGGCATATCCGCTGCCTTGTGTAAGCAATAGTCATTGCACAGAGGGAAAGAGTATCATCTGTCTTTACGTAACATCATTAACAGAAAGATGTCAAGAAATTGGCTGAGGTCTTAAACAATAGCAGCACAAAAATAGAACGGCTTTACAATGCTCATCGCACCTCCTCCCATCCCATCCCTATTTTCCTATTTAATCTCCTTGTCAATAAAACACCCCTCCCCCCACTCCCTTCGCCCCCTACTTCCAAAAAAAAAAAAGAAGACATCGATTTAATTACCAATTCTCACTGAGCAAAATAACAATTATGTTTATGAGTGAAGACGTTAATATCAGTGCCTAGTCCTGACTACCAAACGATGTTCCCTATCAGTCAGAGGTAATTGTTATAAATATTTGTATGTATACTGGATAATGACTGATGCAGCAGTTAAAAGCATCTGGCCCTTACCTAATAATAATTCATATGATGAACGACTGAACCTGAGCAAGATGAAAATTGAAAACCTAACAAATCTCTTTTCTTTCATTCTTTTTTTTTTCTTCTTTCTTTCTTTTTCTTTCTTTCTTTCTCTCTCTCTGAATGGTCTAACACAAGGTTACTTGCATACAATAGAATAATACGATTTCGATTTTTTTGGGCGGAATGATCATGAAGTCTTGTAGTTCGCTAGATATATTAAATGAAAAATAAACAAAACAAACAACAACGAAAAAAAAATACATAAGCAATAGGCATGAAATGCATACATGAGATTCGAGCTTGGGATGACATTCTACATTATTATCTTCTCATAGCTTTTACTCTTTCGATTTTATGTATACTGTATTTTATGTATAGTTTTCTGAAGAAGAAGTCGCATTCATTATTTTTCACAGCTTGCAATAACCATTTAGTTGTCTCCCTGCACTAGATGACACATCATACTCAGAGGACGGTTGCACGCGTGATCCGATTGCCACGCTACGTTCGCTACCCACAGGCGTGGAAGGTCACCATTCGACAACACTTTCACGAGGGCGGAGCTTTGCGCAGGGGTGATAGGTCTTCGGAGAGAGCCGTGAGGCTACTGCTCCACGTCATGTCAAAAGTGGGCGTGGACTCATAGTTAACTATTCTTACTCAGTATGGAGGACACTGTGCCCACCTAAGGACGTTAGGTTGGTTATATGAACTGGATATTTTGCTTTATTCTTCAGTACGTATCTAGCCTTTGCTGAGTGCGCACTACCTTATCACCACGAATTGTACCAGAGTATTGTCAGAGTAATCATTCCCAATATTTCAAGTCTATCCTTATCTGGAGACTCATCTGCAGCTTTGACAATGGCGGCTACCCAGCAGGATCTCCTTCTGGAGGATATGAATGAAGATTTCTTTACACAGCTGAGGCTGCAACCCGGTCCACTGTTGGCTCATGGATTATCGGGAGAAGTGATGCTTGCGACACCCCTGGACAACATAAAACTCCAGAGAGTCGTCAAGAAATTTTCGCTGTTAGGTCCAGACGGAGGGGCTAAAAGCAAGAGATTATTTACTACAGAGGTGTCAATCATGCAACGTGTTAGTCACCCCCATATCAGCAAATTTCTCATGGCCGGACGGTGCCCGCAGTACTGGGCAATTTTAATGGAATTTTATCCAAATGGAACTCTGCTGTCACAACTGAACAACGTGAGGGCCAACCGGGACTTGGTGGATCTTTACTTGGTGCAGATCGCTTGTGCCATACGCTATTTGCACGGACGAAGGATCGTGCACGGCGATGTGAAGATGGAGAATATTTTCATCAACTCAGAATATAATGCCATCGTTGGAGACTTTGGCCTTGCCCGTGAGATTCCTGCCGACAAGAAGACGATTGCTCTGAGAGGTTGTGGAGGAACTCGCTCTTATCGGGCGCCAGAGACCTTCGGCATTCCAGGATATGCGGAGATTGATCCATTCAAGGTAGGAATTCTTGTTGTTTCTGTCTGCCCTATTGTGCTTTCTATCAGTCTTACTGTCTCTGTTAATGATCTGTCTCTGTCATTGTGCCCATTAATCTTTTCCTGTTTATCTAATAATAATGATGATGACGATAATCATGATGATGATGATGATAATGATAATAGTAATGTAGTCTTGAGAAAGTGTTAATCATGATAAGTCGACTATTTTTAATAAAATAATTATATACAGTATACATTTTTCACAAAGTTTTGTGCCATTGGGCAGAATCATATTTAGTTTTTTAATGATAATAGTAATAAATATTATAGTAGTAGTGGTAGCAGAAGTAGCAGCAGTAGTAGTAGTACTAGTACAAGTACTCATAGTGGTAATTATAGTAGTAGTGGTAGTAGAAGTAGCAGCAGCAGTAGTAGTAGTACTAGTACAAGTACTCATAGTGGTAGATATAGTAGTAGAAGTAGTAGTTCATAAGTCTCGCAACCTGGCAGTGCCTGCTCACTCGACTTCAAATCATTTGTTCACCCAGCAGGTGTAATCACCCAAAAACTTCCTCAACTGCCTGGGAAGTATTCTGTGCCACTTCCACCATACTGGCCTTGATCACTGGCATATAATATCTTTCCCTGTTTTATCTTGATTTGCAAGATAATCTACATCATTTTAGTTCAGTGTCACATTCAGTTGTGCAACTTTCGTATTATGATTTAAAATGTGAACTGTAACAGAAATAAACTATAGTTTTGTATTTTAATCACATTGGAACAACCTTCTACAATACATGTTCCGTATACGTGCATTATTTCGTCATAATGAACTACACGCATCAAAGTAGATTCGAGGCATTCAACATTGTATAGTACTTAAGGTACTTCGCTCGCAATCTATGTTTTACACCTTAGGAGTGTCATATTTCTTATATACTCCTTAATTAATCACTCCCTCTTCGCTTACAATAAGATGTAATGCAGTGGCATTGCTTAACAAAGGTGGTGTTTCACNTGGCCTTGATCACTGGCATATAATATCTTTCCCTGTTTTATCTTGATTTGCAAGATAGTCTACATCATTTTAGTTCAGTGTCACATTCAGTTGTGCAACTTTCGTATTATGATTTAAAATGTGAACTGTAACAGAAATAAACTATAGTGTGTATTTTAATCATATTGGAACAACCTTCTACAATACATGTTCCGTATACGTGCATTATTTCATCATAATGAACTACACGCATCAAAGTAGATTCGAGGCATTCAACATTGTATAGTACGAGTACTTCGCTCGCAATCTATGTTTTACACCTTAGGAGTGTCATATTTCTTATATACTCCTTAATTAATCACTCCCTCTTCGCTTACAATAAGATGTAATGCAGTGGCATTGCTTAACAAATGTGGTGTTTCACTTGTTCTACCGTAATTTTCAGTTGGATGCCTATTCTCTCGGAGTGTTGCTTTGGGGTCTGGCCTTCCAGGTGAAGCCCAGTTATTTGTATGACTACCTGCGTCAGGTGACGCGGTTTGCTCACATTCTGCCAGTGAATATAAGGTATCATTATTATTATTGTTTCCGTCATCTCATCACCATTATCATCAAATAAGACAAACTTTTATTAAACATTTCAACCCGATACATTGTTTATTAAAGACCTACACAATAGCTTAAAATATTAAATCACGGTTCCTAACATTTCAGCAGAAGCCTTCCTCAGTAGAAATCATCATCATCAATTAGTCTATATCATTGCCATCTTCAGTTATCATCATTATTCCCCATGTTATCATTGTCTTCACTGTCCTGCTTATTATTATATTTTCATGCCATTTTCTATCATCAGTTTATCTTCGTCATTATCATCCTATTTCATGCCGTTCGTCCACTACCTGTCCATTCCTTTGTCCAAACTATCCACTAATCATTCTATAACATTTATCTAGTTGTCATATCGATCGATCCATCCATCCATCCATCCATCCATCCATCCATCCATCCATCCATCCATCCATCCATCCATCCATCCATCCACACAGGAAGTACTTGGAAGCTCTACTGGAACCCTCACCCTCCAAGCGTATCAGTGTCGAGTCTCTTGTGGAGATGCTGAAAGAACTGCGAGGACATGGTCACTTGGTGGATCAGCTTTAGATCAAGAAGAACAGGACTATGTCAGTAAGTGAGTGTGGTAACATCCTCTGTGTCTGTATGTTCTGCCTTATTGACATTGCTTTGCTTTACTCATTCTTCTCTCTCTTTCCATTCTCTCTTTTCTGTTTCTTTTCTTAGCTCCCACTTTGCTTTTTCTAGTTTTGCCCCTCTCCCCCCCCTACCCCCACCGGCAAATTATCGTTTATTTGCCCCCATTTTGTTGGTTATGTTTTCTTATTAATTTATTATGTTTCTTTCATCCACATCCCTGCTTTTTTCCTCTCTTTCATTTTTCTCTTCCAGTCTCATGCTTTCTCCCTCCTGATATTCTTGTTGTTATTATAGACCTGCTTCTTGTTGATAGTGGTGATGATGGTCTTGTTATTTGTAGTGGTGATGATTTATTTGTTGTTGGTGGTGGAAGGTGTGTTCTCGCTGTAAGTGGTGATAGTAGTCTTATTGTTGTTGTCGTTGATGATAATGATAGTTTTCCTGTTGTTGGTGGTAATGGTGAGCTTATTGTTATTTTTTCGTGGTAGTGATGGTAGCTTTATGCTGCTGGTGTATAGTGGTCTCATTGTGCTTATGTTGTTGGTAGTGATGGTTATATATATTCATGTTGGTGGTGGTGGTAATAATGCTGGTGGTGTTCGTGTTGTGGTGACAATGTTGTCGTTGTCGTTGGTAGTACAGTAATGGTGGTCTCCTTGTTCATTGTTATGATGATAAGGGTCCTGTCGTTATTGATAGTAAAGTTCTTGTTGGTGATGATAGCTTAATTTTTTGTTGTTGTTTGTGATGGTAGTGGTGATGATCGTGGTTTTCTTGTTGTTATTGTCATTGATAGTGATGGTGGATTTTTTAAATTTGTTTTAGTTACGATGATGATGATGATGATGATGATGTCGATGATGATGATGATGATGATAACGATGGCAGTGGTTGTGTTTTGGTTTTTTTTGTTGCTGCTGTGCTGGTTGTGATTGTCTTGTTTTTGTTATTGTTACTATTACTGGTGGTAATTGTTTTATTGGTAATGGTGTACTAGTTTTTGTTTTAGTTATGATGATGATGATGATGATAACGATGGCAGTGGTTGTGTTGGTTTGTTTTTTTTGTTGCTGCTGTGCTGGTTGTAATTGTCTTCTTTTTGTTGTTGTTACGATTACTATCTATCTATCTATCTATCTATCTATCTATCTATCTATTCTTATATGGAACACCATATTATCTTAAGTGAAAGCAGATGATACTTTTACATCCTGCACTATGAATATTGCTTGGAACGCATTTGATATTCCTTCAGGGGGCTGAGCCTATAAATAACAATGAGGTGGGGTCCAATGTCTTGACACTTGACACTCTAATTTTCGTTCCAGTTGCATAATGGATGTTACTTCATACTTATTTCATAATTAGCAGCCGTCAACGGTCTAATTATAACATGACAAATGGACAATAAAGAAAGCTTGACTGTGTCAATATACATTTTGGGAATAGTAAAAGATAATTTCCGTTCTTTAATCTTATGAAAAAATGGGGTGTAGTTAACAGCAAGTATTGCTTTTTTCCCAGTCTATTGCAAATGTCCCATTTGAAATTAGAGAGCGTTCATTGTGTAATTAGAGAAATAAATTTACTTTTACGTTGTCGAAAGTCAGAAAAATGTAGACACTTTCCTCATTCTCCTTATGTTCTTCCATAATTAGAATGTTTATTAGGCTGATTATCCAAAAAACTGACACACATACTAAAACTGTTTTAGTAAAAAATAACTATTAAGTGGCGGTCGTCTAGGTGTCTGAAGTCAAAATAAAAAGTGTCCCGTGTCAAAATACTTAGAGTTTACTTCATGGCTATTTTTAAGCTCATACTCCATTAAGGATCATCAGTTTGTCTTGTATGAGCAATATTCATCGCGAAGAGTGAGAAATTATCATTATCTATCACATAAGATCATGAACTGAAAGATGCCAAGATGGTAGTTGAATCCAGAAACAATAGCACAAAGAGTGGCATTAATCCCTACTCTTCAGTTCCCTTTCCCTTCACCTTGCAGCTTATAATAAACTATCTTAGAGCACTACTCCTGGCCCTTCTCGGAATAGGGTAACATTGTCACCTAGGGGACGATAAATAAAGTACTGTAATATTAATCAGCCTGTCATGAGGTTAGGGAAAATTTCGATCTATTGTGTTCTGCGCAGAATCTAAACCGTCCGAAGCTTCCTTGACCTTCTACAATCGCTTCTATGATTTTACTGGTTCAAAAACGGAAGCATTTGATGGCGATTGTATATAGTTAACGATATTTTGAATTTTCTGAGATTTTTCAGTCCTGTTTTAGGCCTCCGTTAGTCTATATGAGATGTTTAAATGGCAATTGATATTAAGAATAACATTTGTACGGCTTCAGATCCATAATTTATTACTGTCCTTAAGCCATTACCCCTTTGTAACTTTGCTGTACATTTGTCTAAAACACTATTGCATAGGCTAATGCAAGATTACATACAGTAGATCAATACGATATTGCATTTTCATGGATCAAATAAAAAATAAAATGTCTGAGTTCGCTCGGTAACTTTGATTTAAAAACAAAAAAAGTTTGCAACGGGTAGGCGAGAAATTCGAATACGTGAGGTCTGAATTAATATTAAATTTCTTTCCACTTTACCCTATAGCTGCTGTATAGACTGTGACTCATCATAGTTTTTGGAGAGATCGCCTTCATTACACGCTGCTACAGCTACCTTTCAAAGCTTGCAACAACGCATTTAGTTTTCTCCATGCTCGAGAGAACGGGCTGCGTGTGTGATCCGATTGCTACGCCATGTTCGCTGCCCACAGATATGGAAGATATAAAGCGCACAGGTGGCCGGGGTCACCATTTGACGACACTTTTGGGAGGGCGGAGCTTCGTGCAGGACTGACAGGTCTTCAGTGAGAGCTGTGACGTTACTGCTCCACGTCTTGTCAAGTGTGGGCGTGGACGTGTGTGATTAGCTGTCTCTACTCGACTCAGCTTTGGTTACGTCAATATAAGCCGAGAATTTTTCTTTCATTAATTCGCATGATTTATCAGTTATTGCTGTATTTGCATTTTGTCACTACGGTATTCATTCAGTTCAGTATTTCCCTTCAAATTTCTTTATCCGCCATGCTATCATCTCTACAAGAGTGTGTTGAAAATGTCAATATCTACTAGTCTACATCTTCTGCCATTGTCTACGAGTTAGACAAGGATTTCTTCACTGAGTTGGGCCTGATTCCTGGTAAGACCTTGAGAGCTGGATTGTATGTCGAGGTGATGCTTGCCGCCACCAAAAATAGGCCAAATCGCAGAAGAATTGTCAAGATAAATTCAGCCTCATGGATGAAGATAGGGGCAAAAAGAGTGAGAAACTCTTCCAGAAAGAAGTCTACTTGATGAACCGCCAAGATCATCACGGCAGCGCAATGTCATGAATATCTCGTCATCTGTATGAAATTCTGTCCCAATGGAACTCTACGCAACCACCTCGCTACCTTGTGTAAGAACGATCTCTTAACTGATATCATGTGCTGTCAGATTCATGCATGGGCAGAGAATAGCCCATAGTGACATCAACCTCGAAAAATGTGTCCACTGATGCCAACCAAAACGCCATTCTTGGAAACTTCGACCTAGCTATGTAAGGATTCCTAGAAACCAGAAAACTGTGGGATTAGGAAGATGTGGAGAAGGAACCGCCGCCTATCGAGCACCTGAGACAGAGGATGCTTGATGACCAACAAATTGATCCCCTTAAAGTAAGTACAGTTACCTGCCCTTTATGTGCACAGTGGAACCTCAATACAGTATTGGGTTCTCATTTAATAAGTAGGCCTATATCTTTTTGGTAAGTGCAACTTTTGCCATGAGAAATTTATTTTCGCTCTGTAATTCTATTATTCTGGTTGATCTCGATAATAAGTCCGCCTCAATGATAAGTATACATTTCGTATAAGCTGAGGCATACTTTATATGAAGGTTCTACCGTATTTTACTTTTTCTGGGCATCTTCTTTTGTTTTAATGAGATTTAGATATAGACTAAGCAATCCTGTCTGAAACTGAATGAGCCTAGCTGAGCACATGTGTTAAACTAGACTATCCTTAAATATCATGGCTTTTTTTTCAAATTCGTAATTTGATATTTTTGTTCTTTTGCTTAATACAGTATTTTATTGGTAAGCAGATCTACCACTAATATAGATTTTTGCTGCCGAATAAAAATTTAAGAAGAGTCTGTTACTAATCTTTACTGTAATTCTTTTTATATCTTGACACATCAAGTCGTCTTCTTTCTCCATGAGCTAGTCTCCCATTGTGGAATAAATTTCTTTTGATCCTTATTGTGAGAATGATAAGGGGGGATGTTTGTATTTTAGGCGATCTCATGCACAAGAAAAGGGAATATGGTACGCTGAATTTCTAGTTATTATTATCATTATTCAAACTATGTATTTGGTGATATTTAAATAAGCACATGTGACTCACAGCTTTTATATATGAACACATTTTGAGTCTAAACTCAGTGTGTTAACTCTACTTTTTCAAATATTCAAAGAAATTCCATAGATGGGGTAATTTTCCAACTCATCAGTATCACACATCGAATCACATCTTTAATTGTGCCAATACCTGCATGAGACAAGGCAAAATCTAGTTGTCCTTCATGCCTTCAAAGTTTTGCTATTTTCTACACATCACTACTCTCTCTACGCATCTCCACCCCATTTTCACTGTCTTGGCAATCTGACAGATAATATTTTGTGATATTTAGGTGCAATAGTGTGAACAAATTATTCAAATTTTTCAGGTATTTTTCATGTCTACTACCTCAGTCATGGAATGCCAGAATTAAGAACAAAGTATATTAAATGAATACCTAATATTGAGGTGTTCCTTATTAGAATCCAGTGTAATATTTCGCTGATTGCACTACATTTATTTCATATAGGCGTACATGTGCGTCGATGTGCATATTATGACACCATCAATTAATATTACTTTGTCGGGCTGAAAGAGACGAGGCTTAGAAAGTTTCGATTTTGATCTTGCTACTGTGCTTCCCAATCGGCCAAAGTCAGACTAGATCTTTTTATGAATGAGGTTAATAAGTTATTTTAAGGTAAAAACAAATGATATGTACATAATTTAACAACATTAAAATGAGTCACTATTTTGCCGCCAAAATTGCAGTAATACTCTGATTTTTTTTTTGCTTTATTATTAAAATGTTTTTCCCGCGTTCTCTTAGAAGTATGAAAAATTATGCAAACCATATTCGACGCCCTGTGCCTGTGAGGACTTCATGTTTGAATGGTTCAACATCTCTTGGTTAGTGCTTGTGGCCCCTTCTGGTTGTTATTACTATGTTTTTCATAAGAATACCTGTTACTCTCAAATTATAAGTGACTTTTTCTCAGACAATCATTTTGACCGAATGTTCGATCCTTTGTTCTTAAATCTCAAAAATTACTTAGGGTAGACTAATAACATTTGAGTGAATTACGGATAAAGAGTTAAATATCAAAATTGCTCATGTGAATGCTTTTGAAGTTTGAAATTTTACCTCAGAAACTTTACATGGCATTTTTAAGATTCCATAAAACAATTATCCCTCTTGAGTTCCGGACTTTTAGCTTCCAGTATCTATTACTAGTGCCATGTAGGTAAATATGATGCAGAAGATTTCGTTAGGAAAAAAAAGGGCATACCTAAGCGATAGGTTTATAAACTTTACCATTATATAAAGTATCCATTTTGGTTATTGTTGCTGATAAAGTTACTTATTTTCGGAAAAACACGGCCCCAAATTATTGGGGGATGAGCAGGGGCAATGTCTATATGTATGTATGTCTGCTTTCTAAATTTTGAAGTTTTTTGGGTTTTTTACTGACTTTTTGAATTTTCCTGGGGAAACGTGTGTCCATACTTAAATGGCGTATAATTATGACCATCTCCGATGGTCGCGGACATGCCATTTGCAAGGGTTAAGCCATCGCTTCCCCATCTCCTCACATAAAACATTTATTTCATGGATTGATCCCTGAAACAAGAAATAAGATGTTTATTTAAAAAATCACTTGTAGTCTAGCAGTCGTAATTGATTCCCGCTATGAAAAAGACCACACACTCACTTTCCATTTTTCATCTTTCAGCCTATGCTCTCGGCGTCTTACTTTGGGGAAGTCCTTTGGAATGAAACCTCACCGGGATTTTAACTATCTGCCAGAGACCAGAGCAGATGAACATCTTGTCAACAGGGACTCACGGGTATAATCACTATTCATCATAAATGTTATTGTCGTNAAGAGTTAAATATCAAAATTGCTCATGTGAAGGCTTTTGAAGTTTGAAATTTTACCTCAGAGACTTAGAAATGGCATTTTCAAGATTCCATAAAACACGGATCTTGGTACGCAGTGAGATGATGCTAGCCTTCCAGACCTTAGATAGTTGATTAAATGCATTCCTTGCTTTGGCAGTCCTTGCTTTTACATCCGCTTCCGTACCACCTTTTTTGTCAATGATACTTCTCTGGTAGGTGAATGAGTCAACTTCTTCTAGGAATGTGTTTTCGACCATGACAGCAGTGCTTGAGACTGTGCCTAGTTTTAACACTTTAGATTTCCCAATATGTATACGTAAGCCGACGCTCTTTGATAGACTATTGAGTTGCTCAGTCTTTTCTTGCATCTGAGAGTGTGTGTGTGTGACAGCAGTGCAAGATCATCTGCGAAGTCCAAGTCGTCCAACTGTTGCCAAGGTGTCCACTGGATTCCATTTCGTGTGCCTTTTGTGGCTTCCTTCATGACCCAGTCAGTTGCCAAGATGAAGAGGAAAGGTGAGAGCAGGCATCCTTGTCGTACCCCTGCTTGTACCTGGAATGGTTCTGAGAGCTGTCCTTCATGAAAGACTTGGCAGCTTGTTCCATCGTAGGTGGCCTTCACAAGCTTGACGAGTTTGTCAGGTATTCCGTAGTGTCTCATGAGTTTCCACAGAGTTTCCCTGTCAACACTGTCGAATGCCTTTTCAAAGTAGTGATTTCCATTCCAGAGACTGCTCAACAATGATGCGCAGGGTAGCTATCTGGTCGACACATGATGGGTTCTTGCGAAATCCTGCTTGGTTTCCTCTGAGCTTGTCGTCTACTGCCAGTTTGATTCTTTCCAAGAGTATTCTGTTAAAGATCTTCCCTGGTATGGACAGGAGTGATATGCCTCGGTAGTTGTTACAGTTGCTGAGGTCTCCTTTCTTTGGTATCTTGATCAGGTGTCCTTCCTTCCATTCTGTGGGTATTTCCTCTTCCTGCCAAACCTTTTCAAATAAGGCGTTAAACATTTCCACTGATGTCTCCATATCCGCTTTAAGGGCTTCCGGTGGTATATGGTCGGGACCTTTAGCCTTGTGTGACTTCAGGGATTTTATAGCTGCCGCTATGTCCTCTCTCGTGGGTGGTTCTTTATTTACTGGGAGATCCTTTCTGGGTGGAAGAATTTCTGGCTGATTGTCTGGCGGCGGTCTGTTCAGGAGTTTGTCAAAGTGTTCCCGCCATCGGTTGAGTTGTCCTGCTGAGTCAAAGATGGTGTTTCCTTCCTTGTCCCTCACTGGTAGGGCGGGCTTGCTAAATTTCCCTGAAAGAGTTTTGGTTGTCTGGTAAACAATTCTCACGTGTCCGTCTGCTGCTGCCTTCTCTGCTTTTTCTGCCCGGCCATTCAGGTAGGTGTTCTTGTCCTTCTTGATGGAGTTCTTTACCTCCCGGTTTGCTCTGGAGTACTCTTCTTGATCTTGTGCAGTGAGTTTCTCAGTTCTGGTACGGCAGTCGTTGACTTTCGCTTTCAGCTCTCTTCTTCTCTTGATCTTGTCTAGGGAGTCCTGTGAGATCCATTCCTTCCTGGTGTTGTCCTTTGGTCCAAGGGTACTTTGGCAGGTTGCATTTACTGCCTCCTTTATCTTGTCCCGTGATCATTTACCTCACATTTTTCCAGATCTTGAAGGGCTTGAAATCTGTTCTTCAGTTCCAGTTTGAATTCTTTCTTCTTAACAGGGTCCTTCAGAACACTGACTTGGTACTTTTGGCAACTTCCGGTTGTGGCTTGTGCATACCTTCTCAGTTTCAGCCTCATCTTTCCAAGGATCAGATGGTGGTCTGACCCGACATCTGCTCCTCGCAGAGCTCTGACGTCTTCCAGTGAGCGTCTAAACTTTCGAGAAATAGTGGTCTATCTGGTTCTCCGTCCTTCCATCTGGGGAGACCTAAGTTGCTTTGTGGATCCTCTTGTGTGGGAAAATTGTTCCTCCTATGACTAGGCTGTTAAATGCACAGAAGTTCTGAAACCTTTCCCCGTTGTCGTTTGCTTCTCCTAGTCCTTGTCTGCCCATGATTTCCTCGTAGTGACTGTTATCAGAGCCTACCTTGGCATTCATGTCTCCCATGACAATGTTGATGTCCTTACTTGGAAGCTTGTCTATCACACTCTGGAGGCGGTTGTAGAAGTTGTCTTTGTCCTCCTCTTCAGCATCGTTGGTTGGGGCGTATACTTGTATGATGTTTATGTTTATGACCTTCTTACCTTCCTTTTGCTTGACTTCTTTCTTTGTTCAAGTATATATTGGTTCCAAATGCTGCAGATTTCAAATATCCATCCATCCATCCATCCATCCATCCATCCATCCATCCATCCATCCATCCATCCATCCATCCATCCATCCATCCATCCATCCATGTTTGA
>JAWQUT010001645.1:0-11423 GCA_033807755.1 Ellobium chinense
ACGTGGATCCCCAGGAGCTGAAGGATATCGGTTCGAGTCCACCTGACCAGTACGTGTTTGAAGTGGGTGGATACGGTGCCCTGGATACCATCAAGAACATCATTGCTTACAGGACCTGCGCCCAGTCGCCATGAGGGGAAAGCTAGACTCTTTCAATACTTTCATATTTTCATGTGGCCAATAATAGAATGGGTCATTTTCTTGAAATTGCGGATGCGTTTTCCCAAAACTCGGTATCTGACCTTTGGATGTTATCGAAATAAAGGTAAAATTCCATGAAGATAACTGCTCCTCAGACATATATTTTTATTTCTTATGAAATAAGGGAATGCAGATTTCAAGCCAAATTTAATTTCGTGTTACTATTATTTTATCCAGTTTTCAGCTTACGTGCATTTACCGAATTTTTGAAAACGCTTTTCTCTCTTTATTTTCCTTCAATCCGCTAGATGGCGATTCAGATGTTCAGGCATACTTCACATTTTTCACTCTATATCCATTGTAACTTTAAATATTAATAACAGATATTTTTCAGCAATTCGTGTGCCCAGTAAACTTCAACCCCAAAGCTCCCAGAAATGTTGCACCTCACATCTGGCGAAGGGAGGCAAAGCAATTCTATGAAAGAATATTATACCACAGTGTTTAGAGTATTAATACGCTTCAGCAAGTTATCCTGGGCAGACATAGTCTTAGACATTTAGACATTTAGAGGGTGTTCACTAGTTCTGTAATACCGACCATCAGATCAAACCCCATGGCAACAAAAACGTGGGTTTTTAGATAATGCTTGATGTACAATGTTGTATAGTGTATGATCTGGTGCGTGTTGTCTCTTACATAACGAGACAACAAAATAAATGCTTTGTGGTTGTACATCTGGCCTTCACATTTCATTATCGGCTACAGTAGGCTATATCGAGGGTGAGATCTTGAGTGAAAAGACCAGATGGAAAACATCCGATCTGCATGAGTCTTATGTTAGTAGCTTATATTATTAGTCATTAGAGCTACGAGTGCCACAATAAGTGAAACACTGTGTTGTTTAAATTTTACAAAATTGGGTTGATTCATACAAGTATCTTGAAATCATAAATACAAATCTGCTTTGTTTCGAACCTACACTCGACGTGTTGTGATTTTGCCAACATCAGACTGTTTCACAAATGGCCAAGGTAGATAAGTAGATAGTATCAGTAACTTATATATAGTACAGATATTGTCAGTTGATGTGAATACCCTAATCTTCCTGCATTCGTGTGTTCTCCGATGTGCATCCTTTTTTTCCCTGCTTTGCCTGTGATCGCTTTCTTTTCAAAATTTCAGAAGAGTCGATATTATCTACACAAGCAGATCTCAGTGTCTTTCTTTTATCTCTATACTCACCTTTTTAGCATTATTTTCTGCCTTTTCATTTTCTTCTCGATTCCCATTGCCTATCTAAAGAAAACAAAATCGTCTTTATAAATTCTAATCTTGATCGATAATTTTATTCCTATTTCTCTGTGATGTATTTTCCTGCTGATGCAATTCTCACTCATTGTTATAAAGACCGCTTTATTATTAGATGTTATTGGTTTTTTTTTATTTTCTGCATCCAATTCTTATTATCAAGCACTGTAATAAGCATATCATCCCCACTTCTCAATATCTCTTGCTTTCCTCACCATTCAATTTTCAGAGTTTGAAGAGGTAGCGTCTTACTGTATCAAATGTACTGTATTTCTTGCAGCTTGTCAAAATGAGGCGTAAGTCGCTTTTTTGACAAAATGAAGCTTTAATGTGATATAAAAGCTTAATTAGTGTACTTTCATTAGGTTAAACAAGCTTTCTTTGATCCCAGAGTTAGTTATTTGAAGAGGCACGGGATCACCCCCATGCAATAGAAGATATTCCAAGAAAATCGTAATTGAAGAATATTCAATCACTTTAAAAGTCATCTATTCTGCTTCACAAAATTGAAAAAAAAAAACAACTAAAATTTATCTCCAATTAGTTACCATTGACCCATAAAACTGATAGATTTATGTACAGAAATGATTTTATTCTCGATTTCCGCAACAAACAAATAATACTGGAATGACGTATCACCTTTAAAGCCCGCCATCCTAGTTCTTTGTCTAGCGACAAAAGCCTCATTTTGACTGGCTGCAAGATATATGATGTACAGTACGTTGTTCAATAATGTAACAGCCGTTGTAGACAAACATTGTAACTGTCAAGGAGACAGAAATCACTCCGGGATAGGTAAAAGCGTCAATTTTCAATTTCAGTTTGAAAGTGACAAACATGACATGACAATTGTTCTCTTTTTCTTCCTTTCTTTCTTTCTTTCTTTCTTTCTTTCTTTCTTTCTTTCTTTCTTTCTTTCTTTCTTTCTTTCTTTCTTTCTTTCTTTCTTTNCTTTCTTTCTTTCCTTCTTTCTTTCTTTCTTTCACATACGCATTTACTCCCTCATCTCTCTTCCCTCTCTCTCTCTCTGTCTGTCTGTCTGTCTCTCTTTTTCAACTGTAATGTAGGGGGCTTCGCAAACTCTATATCCAGTCCTGATGCCTTAGATCTCTCACTGGCTTAATCTGGCCTTGGATATTATGTATATTTCAATCCAGGTTAAAGCTAATCTTGATTAAAAGTGCAAGCACACAAACATGGAATGGGATGCGATTTCAGTCAAGTTTTACTATAGCCAGACACGGCATGCCTTATAATACGAACATGAATTTTTAAGGGCGTTGCCAGGATATTTCACATGGACTTAACCGCCATAGCACACGCATACCAATCTAGTTTTGGACATCTCCGGACACTCAGATAAGCGAGGTTCGCAGTTGCCTCCCGATCGTCCAAGGCTTTTGCAGTAGTCATCGCAGTTTTTCATAAGGCCCGCGTCGACCATCCATTTCAGTGTACTGTGTATATTAAAGTGTGATATGTTAAGACAAAGACCTACGATGTACAGCCGATTCCACAGTTTTTTTGCAAATAACCAAAACCGGTATTTTTATCGATTATCTTAAGAATCAAAACGCAATATCGTTCAAGGGAGAAAGAGGCCGCTAAATTTGTTGACTACAGTAAAAGTATACAGTATCTTATAAACATACATGTAACAAACTAAAATATAAATATTAACTCTGCCACATTCTACTTTTTCTTTAGATTTAAAAAAAAAAAATCAAGGCAACTCCATCAAATCAATTTTCTACCACACTCTCTTACATCTAAATCATTTTTTAATTTTCAATGCGCAAGCCAAATCTAGATTTCTTCAGATAATGCGAAATGTTACATTTTATGAACATGGTAAAGGACTTATTTCATGATAAATTTAAATCACTTTGTCCTGAAGAATTTTGTATCAAAGAGCATTCCAGATCATTCAACGTATGATGAAGGTTAACCCTCTAGTGCCCAGGCATAGAAATACTGGTAGGAAAATTCTGAAAATACACATACACACTTCAAATGCCACTCAAAATACATCGCTCTTTTGCGGTGGAAACAAAATGTTCACACTGAAATAAAGAAGGACTACTCAACAATACCAATAAGTATCAACTCATCATCAGTTATGCTCCATACTGGACCTGTGAAGTTGGGTTGCCAAATATCGACCAGTGGGCACATAGTGGCATAAAGTAAGGTTATTTGGGGAAGTTATGGAATTATGGAAAGACTCCTCTGTCACGATATTTGTGACTGTGGTTGTTGTTTAAAGTGGTACTTCCTCTTTATTCCAAGTTTCTTTCCATTGTAAGAACGGCTTTGCGAAAGCACAGTGAAAACAGGAAAGGCAAAAACATTGCATAATGCCATAAAAAAGAAGAAAAATGCCCATACTTACTCGCATCTGCTTAGAGCCTCGATGCATTCAGCCAACGAGGACCTTCGACTCTACAAACGCAAGAAAAAATAATAAAATTATGCATGGACAAACTCTGGTGGAAGGATCCATTTTCAGCATTACCTCAACATCAGAAATGAGACTTGAGCCCACGTCTTGACGCTAAGATTAGAAGCTGCCTATAAAACACCGCCAACAATACCCAAGGAGAAATCTACCTCTAACAGGATTTGAACCAGCGATCTTTCGCACCATAAGATATATGCTCTCCATCTCTCGGCCATCTACCCTCTGGCCTGCATTTTTCTGGCCACTCTTTCTACTAAACTTGTAGCCTCTTCATCGCCTAGTCTACTTCTTAGAGCACCTTCTTTGCCCATACGCCACGCCATACTTTCCTTGAAGTGCTCTTGTCACCAAACTATCATGAGTTCATCAGGTAAGAACAGTCCATTATATAATAATGCAGTTTATAAGTCTTGTACACAGGCTAATGTCCGCTCACGCTACTTCACACTATTATTATCCCGGCAGGCCTGATCATTTCTGTGACTTTTTCAGCTCCCTGGGGAGCATATAGTGCCGCTGCCATTTACAGGCGCCGATCTGACAACATTCTGACAACATCTTCCACTGCCTATAGCCAGTTACCCATTTTACGGGACTAACACCCCATTTTACAAATGGGCAGGCAGGCAACGCACCAGCGGCGAAAGAATACCTAGCGNATAATAATGCGGTTTATAAGTCTTGTATACGGGCTAATGTCCGCTCAAGCTACTTCACACTATTATTATCCCGGCAGGCCTGATAATTTCTAGGACTTTTTCAGCTCCCTGGGGAGCATATAGTGCCGCTGCCATTTACAGGCGCCGATCTGACAACATTCTGACAACATCTTCCACTGCCTATAGCCAGGTACCCATTTTACGGGACCAACACCCCATTTTACATATGGGCAGGCAGGCAACGCACCAGCAGCGGAAGAATACCTAGCGCACCGAAAGTCATCATAGACGAATGCATTAGACTCCGTGAAGAAATTGGCCGATTGGCGAATCGGGCGGATTGAAAAGATCTATTGGAGATTGTCTTTCGTTGCTATACACATTCTTTTTTTTTGTTAAAGGGTAAAAAAAATAAAGACTGATGTGTATAGTTACCTTTTGTGTATTTTTCTATGAATTTAGGTGAATACTGCATGTTTTTACGTTACGTAGTTCTCAAGAAATCTGTGACACAAATTTGGCTGAAGCGTTTTATTAATATAGATATTGCGTTAGCCACAGTGAACACTACTCGGTATCGAAGATTTGTTGGTTTCGAAAATAACGAGTACCATCATTTATGTCGTGGATGCAATTCCCTACCACGGTCGTGTTGTGAGGACCTTCACATATTCCTCAGTCTACCGGTCAATAAAGTGGGTACCTGGATACAGGCAATGAAAGATAACGTGAGAATGCTAGTGGTTGGTGCCTGCAAATGTCAGCGGCACAGTATGCGTCCCAGCGAGTGAGAAATCCTAGAGTAATCAGGCCTGCTGTGGTAATATTATCGTGAAGTGGCTTGAACGAGTACTAGCCTGGATAAAAGACTTCTTAAAGTAAGGTTATTATTACAAAGATATTATTATCATTATAACTGTTGTTGTTGTTGTTGTTGTTGTTGTTATTATTATTATTATTGTTATTAATCTTATCATTATCATTATTATCATTTATTTTAAGAAAAACGGATTTTAAGCCTCTGGATGAATGATATGTAGGCCTATTTTGATAAATGTTGAGTTCCTATGAAATAGATAATATGATTTTTAAGTACTGTGTAACACAGTTCTTAAATTGGGATTTTCTTGGAATTTCTATCACTGCACAGAGGTAGTCCCAGGTAACACGACTCTGTCTCAGCCCGGAAGAGTGCTAGGCTATTTCTAATGTTTCATATGATGAAATTACAGAAAATAAGTTCTCATATAATACCCGTAACTTGATGTTTGAGAATTTGTGAATTAACGAAGGGATCTATTAGCATCTTAAGAATTACATTTGCGTGTTGAACGCTAATAAGCGTTACATTCAGCACCGATGCATTTATGAAATTCTTATGATGGTAAGGATTCCATTGCCAATGCGCAAGCTCTCATTTGTTAAAGAGCAACTTACGCCATTTTGACTGGCCTCAAGATGTTTCCCATAAAACTAGAAAGTAGACTATAGGTCTTGTGCTGGGAAATGGCTAGTTATAACGTGAGGCTAACTCATGATTTTTGCGCAAAATATAAAATTCAGCTTACTTACAATAGCGGGGCTTTCAACAATGGCTGACGTCACATGAAGCATCAGCATTGCTGTCACCAAGAGTGCCGTGACCGATCCCATGATCCTCTGCGATAAAGAATGTATCAAACGGTTGGTCGAAAAGCTTCAACTCTGGCGTCGGTGAATCAGGTGACTACCGGTAACACTCCTGATGATGACAGTTATATACTCAATGGCCCAGCATTGTCTGTGTGGTTTTAGCTTAAATAATTGTTCGTATCAATGTATCCGGGAGCGCAATTCAAAACAAAGAAAAACCAAACCAATTTTTTTTTTGCTAATGGGAGCTTCAGGTGCGTATTAATGTATGTATACTTGTACATGCATGTGAGTGGGTGATGACACTGATGTCGATTGTGTGACAGACGTCGAAACACCATTGAGGTTTTTTTCATACCGGCTGCCCATTAATTACTAAAATTCTCTATTCCTATACGATAATGATTATATTGCATTGTATATGTATAAAGCCTAATCCTTTAGGCGGATTCAAGCGTTAAGGCATATCCTTATTCTCTCAAGTCTAAACACAACCTCAGCTTAAAAGAGTGCAGTAAGTATGCAAAAGACAGAAGCATGCACACTCACATCCGCCACAACACACACACACACACACACACACACACACACACACACACACACACACACACACGCACGCACGCACGCACGCACGCACGCACGCACGCACGCACGCACTCACACTTCCTTCCTCTAAACACACATGCTCGTGCCCCCCTGTACTATGGTGCACCCAAGGCGCAAGAGTCTCGGGTCTGTTCTTCCCTAAAATTGCAGGGTCGAAATAAAGATGGGAGTGTATTTACACTGGTTGGACTGATAGAACAAGAATCAAGATGGGTTTCTTTCATCAGGTAAGCTTGCATTATGGAAACAAAGTCGTGAAATTAACATCCGTGCAGCTCGCACCTCTAATGCCAATCCTGATATGCCCGAACCCTGTATAATGGGAAATTTTCAAAAGCTCAAATATTTCTTATCATTGTAAAATTTCAATGTATCATCCATAATTAATGTGACTAATGATAACAACGAAAAAAAAAAAAGCCGATTTTGAAGACAGTCTAGGTGAAGACCTGGAATTAACAAAAGCTGAAGGTGACGATAATGACGTAGTTTGGATGCTTTATAATAAATCTAAAAAAAAATTGTTAGAGCTCTGAATGTAAAACCATAATAAAATATTGTTTTCTATTCAAAGACTGCATCTCATACAGCGAACAAGACGCAAATTATTTTCGATTTTTTTTATAACTCATCACACATAACAGTAAAAAGCATGGCGTTTCACGTGTGCAAATTTTGATATGAGAGGGTAGTGAGGCTGGTTTCCACACCCATGTTTCAAAATGATTTAAACGTTTAAACGTCATAATAATATAACCTGCCTTCCAGGGTGGCCAAGTCTGGCTAGCTCAGAATCAATATAATTTTTCCATCAATATGCTGAGCCCTGGGATCAGCTCCTGATGTGTCCCAGGAGACCGATGTTACTACCTATGAGGCCTATAAAATGTGGTATCGTAATCATCGTGTGTATAAGTAACACCCAGTCACCCTTACTGGGATAGTGGGCACCAAGAGATTTCAAGGCCCTGGAATCAGCTCCTGATATGTCCTATGAGGCCTATATAATGTGATATCGTAATCATCGTGTGTATAAGTAACACCCAGTCATCCTTACTGCGATAGTGGGCACCAAGAGATTTCAAGGCCTTTACTCGTCAACCCTCTAAACCAGCCCTTCCTCTCCCTGTCCCCAACTGCGGTTCTAATTGAGCTTCTCTCTGCCAGCGACAACAGCAGAACGCTACTCAGCTCCCCCGCCTCTGGAACATCTTCTTGGACTTAAATCTACTATTATGGTTTGGTTGTCAGATTATTATCAAATTAATTAAAGTGGAAAAAAAATTGTAAATACTGTAGACATTTCTTTTCACAAAAATCAAAAGTTCGCTAATGTCAGAAATGGGTTTTCGCGAGAACCTTAGTCTATCTTCACGAGCCCAGAATGATTGTTTCATCAAGTCTAGAATATTCCATGGTGATGGGCACTAAAATCGCCACACTGGCAACCCTGTTTCATACCGCTAGCAAAACACGATAGTCGATAATGTCCTAAGAATGAAGAATAGTAATTAGAAACAGCAGCATGCACGTTTCCATTAATAGTAGCAAGACCCTTTAAGGAAAACTTAAAGGGAACTTTTTTTCGCAGGAAGTAATTTTCGTGAGCCATGTTCAGATCGCGAAATTCGCGAAAATTACATCCTCGAGAATAAAAAAAAAAACTTCTAGCAGTATACTTGAGCTCGCATTGTTCTAGGATTCACGCGGCAATTACTGCAGCGGAAGAATACAAGTGTTACATAATGCGACTCCAGTTGAACGGAGGTCCATGTTAGCTAGANAACCACAGCCACAAATATCAAACTTCGCATTACTCATACCACTGTAATAACTGAGCTCTTTGAAAAAAGAGACTTTCTATGTGGTTAAATCAGGCCAGCCGAGGCCTCCACATGGCTAAAATGGGCCAGCGCCATCAACTTTATATTTTATTCACAGCTGTATTTTCCTGTCACAACACCAATAACTATAAGCATTACTCAGTCATTAAAATTTACGTTCTCCAATCTCACTCTAAGCCCATAGCAAATACGGGATTGTTTGTCCTGGCTGGCTGATTCGGAAAGGTGAATTCTATAAGTTATTTCAGTTAGATGAAAGGCCTTCATCATCATCATCACTACCCCCATAATCACCACTACTATCATCACCATCACCCATCTTCAGAGCGTCGACGTCAGCATTGTTCTTACTAAATCCACAACATCTTCCTCAACAGCTCCAACGCCACAGTCGAGTATCACTTAGACGAATTCGATAACAAGCAGGACATTCAAGACAGAACAGCCAAGATCATCTACACAGGGGGTCTTACCACGGAGACTAGACTGGCTCTCCTCAAGGTACAGGACGAGGTTTTCACAGCGGCCCACGGATTCAGGTAAGTGTTGTATCGGTATTGGATGGATGGATGGATGGATGGATGGATGGATGGATGGATGGATGGATGGATGGAAGGGCGGAAGAACGGACAGACGGATGGATGGACGCCGGATGGATGGACGGACGGACGAACGGACAGATCGACGATAGACGGACAGACCGAGGGACGGACCAGGACGGGGAAGGAAGTTGAGGGACGTGGCTAGCAGCGGATGGATGGACTGACAGACAAGTGGAGAGATGAATAGTGCTCTAATTTAAAGGAAGGCTTCTGCAGGCAGTATCACTGATTTAGAATTGTATCATCATTGTAAAGTCATTTGACCGATTTTGCCCGAACACGAAACAATCCTTATCATCTCTCTTTGGCTGACCTCTCACACCAATGATCATGGCAATAACTTTTATCGTCAGGCCCAACGTTGCACAAATTGTGATTGTGATAACGGACGGGCGGTCGCAGGAATACCTGGAGACTAAGGCAGTAGCTCAGTCCCTAAAGGACAGTGGCGTGTTCATGTTTGCCATAGGTGAGTGGGCGGGGNTGTAGTGAGAATTATAGATATGATGGTGGTGATGGTGATGGCAATGGTTTTGATGATGATATTAATGGTGATTGTAATCTTGATGGTGTAGACGGCGGTGGTGGTGGCAGTAGTAGTAGTAGTAGTTTCAGATCAAGCGCTAGTGAAGGTGACGATGTGGTTAAAGAAATGTTTTTAAAAAGCTATATCAAGCTGCGATCGATAGTTTTGATGGTGATGCTGATGATGGTTAAAAAGGTGGTAATGATGGTATGTCTAGGTGATTTTGATGTTGAAAATGGCATTATTATTAATGTTGCTATGTAGAGTTCATTGACAAGTGGTGTTGCTGTTGACGATGCTGTTAACGATAATGGTAGTGACAACAATACTAGGGATAAATCTGAGTTGACGGACATACGGACGGACGAACAGACGGACGTTGGACAGACGGGCAGACATACGAACAGTGGAACAGATCAGTGGATCGACTTGTCGATGGGAAGAAGCGGAAAAAAATGAAAATTGCTAAACATCTACTCCAATCGAAGGTGTGGGAGACAACGTGGATCCCCAGGAGCTGAAGGATATCGGCTCGAGTCCACCTGACCAGTACGTGTTTGAAGAGGGTGGATACGGTGCCCTGGATACTATCAAGAACATCATTGCTTACAGGACCTGCGCCCAGTGGCCATGAGGGGAAAGCTAGACTCTTTCAATACTTTCATATTTTCATGTAGGCAATAATAGAATGGGTCATTTTCTTGAAATTGCAGATGTGTTTTCCCAAATCTCGGTATCTGGCCTTTGGATGTTATCGAAATAAAGGTAAAATTCCATGAAGATAACTGCTCCCCAGACATATATTTTTATTTCTTATTAAATGAAGGAATGCAGATTTGAAGCCAAATTTTATTTTGAATTAATATTATTTTATCCAGTTTTCAGCTTACGTGCATTTACCGAATTTTTGAAAACGCTTTTCTCCCTCTATTTCCCTTCAGTCCGCTAGATGGCGATTCAGATGTTTAGGCATACTTAATGTTTTTCACTCTATATCCATTGTAACTTTAAATATTAATAACAGATATTTTTCAGCAATTCGTCTGCCCGGTAAACTTCAACCCAAAGCTCCCAGAAATTTTGCACCTCACATCAGGCGAAGGGAGGCAAAGCAATTCTATGAAAGAATATTGTACCACAGTGTTTAGAGTATAAATACGCTTCAGCAAGTTATCCTCGGCAGACATAGTCTTAGACATTTAGACATTTAGAGGGTGTTCACTAGTTCTGTAATACCGACCATCAGATCAAATCCCATGGCAACAAAAAAAATGGGTTTTTAGATAATGCTTGATGTACAATGTTGTATAGTGTATGATCTGGTGCGTGTTGTCCCTTACATAACGAGACAACAAAATAAATGCTTTGTGGTTGTATATCTGGCCTTCACATTTCATTATCGGCTACAGTACGCTATATCGAGGGTGAGATCTTGAGTGAAAAGACCAGATGGAAAACATCTAATCTGCCTGAGTCTTATGTTAGTAGCTTATATTATTAGTCATTAGAGCTACGAGTGCCACAATAAGTGAAACACTGTGTTGTTTAAATTTTACAAAATTGGGTTGATTCATACAAGTATCTTGAAATCATAAATACAAATCTGCTTTGTTTCGAACCTACACTCGACGTGTTGTGATT
>JAWQUT010001646.1:0-14437 GCA_033807755.1 Ellobium chinense
TAATAGGTGTCACAAACCTGAACCTCGGATTTCTCTAAGTCCGATAACTGCCTACGTCATCAGTCGGAGGGCACCTGGCGAGGCTGGGAGGTCAAAGTGCATATTCGTGCATAACATTGGCCGAGGCTAGTGATCGGCTCTATGTTGAGCATGGAGAAAATGACGTTCCTGGCGCTAAAATTGTTTTAATGACCAAAATCTACTTCATCAAACTGTTCTTCTGTAGGGTATTCCCACGGAATCAATGTAATTCATAGATCTATATCACTATGCCGGCTTCTTTGCTCGGGGAAGAGGGAAAGATCTGTGTAATCTTAGCATTAGAAGCTGGAACCCATGATCAGACCTACCTTGTTATTAAAAATTTTGTAATTATCCTTTCATTAAAAAAAATGTTTTTGTATAAAAGTTGGGGCATGAAAAAAGTATATGTTATACTTATCAAGGACTCAAGAATTCGCGCATATGATTTCATACTTAGTAAAGAGGTATACCTATTGATATAATATATATTTTTTTAATAACTTAATATCTTGACTTCCCCTTCCTCTTCTCCCACATGCAGCTGATTAATATGTAATACTGAAACTAACATACGTTATAAAACATATTCCCTTGAGAGTAAATAAAGGTTGATTTATCTCCCTATGTGAACATGTAGAGGAACCTCGATATGAAATGTTGATTCATTTAATAAGTGTAACTTACCTTGGTATTAAGATTGAATTTCACGTGCACGGACTCATTATCATTCTATCATTTAATAAATGAGTCACGTATTAACAAGTATATCAAGTATACCTCAATAATAAGTACACCAAGGGCATGTTTTATATGGGATTTTATTGTAATATGTATGGGCATGATTGTGCAGGTGTGTGAGCGTGGTACACGTGTGTGTGTATATACATTTTAGTGTGCGTGTCTGTGTGTGTGTATTGGGATGTTTGTGGATTTGTGGATAGATGAATGTATACGCGTTTATGAGGCGTAATATACATATAATATTATGTTGATAATTCTATATATCTACAGTCTAGATTAGGCAAAAACATCCGACATAACTATTGAAGTTTTCCCCAACTCATTTGCTCGTTCACTGATATTGCGCTGCATTGCACAGAATAACTACTAGCTGCTGCAATCATCAATCATAGACTTGATTTTTTTTTTTGTTTGGTCAGCAGGAATTCTGTAAAATTCTGCTGATTTTAGCACCATTACCAAAAAGTTCTTGACTGCGTAGCACCACTATCAAAAAGTTCTTGACTGCATGGTCTTAAATTAGTGGTATTTCGGAAATTTCTAAAGTTTCGGAAAAAGGAGATAAAAATACTCTCTCCAGATCTTGACAATGTTATTTCCTATGTTCAAGTGGCAAGTACTCTAAGCGCAATGCTTGTTCCGAGGCATTGGTTGAACAAACTTCTAGGTTACGCCTAGCAGCCTAATCAGTAATACTAGAGTAACAGTCAACATCGAAGGCAGCACGAATCTGACCTTTCACCCATGAATGAAGGTAACAGTCAGCTGCCGGTTCGGACGGCGCGGCTAAAAATAGATCGCTTGGGGGACTCTGTTTCAGCGAACAGCGTTCTGAAGCACCCTATAGAAAGGCATTTTTTACATCGGTCAGCTGACGGGATGCATTGTGCCCCGCTAGCTATAGCACTGGTAAAACTAGGTCACACAGCCAGCGAGCTGCATAGCGCGTGGTTAACTAGCGATATTCACTTATCAGTGTTTAAAACCACAAAGGATCGTGGCAGCCGATTAGAATTGTCCCATTCCGAAATAAATGGGAGTAAAAATCGAGGAAAGGAAACAAAAATATGTCGCACACTTTATAAGATTTTATTGATAGGCAACCGCTTCCTTAATGCCTAGTTCATCTGCGACAGATAACAGTAGCGCGTAAGTAAGAAAGGCAGCTTTGTACATGTCCTTCACGGCCCTTTGATCTTAACTGCTGAATTGGTCGACGAGGGACGAGCAATTAAAGAAGAGGGGTCAGACAAACAATAATCATCTATTAAACTGGTCAACAAATGAATTTTTTCCTCTGTTATGATGAGATATATGAATTCTATATAATTTCAAGGCGCTGGTTTCAAATATGGCATCAGAATTCAAGTCCCACGGTACAGGTTTTTTTTCCCTAAGAAATTGCAATTCTTTATTTTGTTAACACACATAAGAAATATATAAACTGATCCCATCCCCCCTCCCTTTCCCTCTCATTTCTTTCAAATATGTTTACATTGATGTCTAAATGTCTGAAAAATATATTATAATGATCTATGAGTAAAACAGAAACACAAGCAACTTTTACTAATGTTCACGATTAATATAGTATGAAAGAAACGCTAACATATTAAATAAGCTTTCTTTTTGTTGATTTATGGACATGAGCTTGTCCAGGGCATTTTCTTATCAGGCACCAACAGTAATCTGCCAGCATGACATTATCCCATCTTCCTTGATACATTGTGTTTATCGGTTTCTTTTTTCACAAATGTGAATTTCACATCAATACTTATCTCCCAACAAACATTTCTGCAAAACTGTGTATGCCCTTAGTGAGGTAACAGAAAACAGACACGAACTTTGTTGAAGCAAACAGCTATATTCAAACGCAACCACTCACTTTTCTTAAAAAACCGTCTTGGCAACGTTACGCCTTTTTGTTAGATGACCTTAGCGCTTCCTTATTCTCAGTGACCTAGGAACCAGTCCCTCATTTAAAACACTGAGCATGCCTGACTCTTGTGGGACAACATCATTAAGTTGTTTATATGAAATTCAGATCGGGTAGCCAGGCTGGGCTCCTCTTTAACACCTTTTGAGCGGCGTTTATGTCCAACGAAAGGCATGTGTATAGATTGCGCCAAACTCATAATATACCAGAGTAACGTGAAAAGATATCGGTGACGTATGTCAAGTTTTACAGTGATTTTATATATACGTCAAAACGATGAACAGTAATTTATTACCCCCTGCTCATCACCGCACCGGGGAGGTGGAGTCGAATATTGAGCAGGCTAAGATTTATAGAAGTTCAAACCAAACGACATTTAAAACTTGTATTTAAAACTGCGTATTTGTACCCATGGTGTTTCCCACAGAATGGAATTTCCCATCCTCACAGCCCTGATAATGATCATGTAGATCACTGTCTTGGTCCAAACCTGCATTGCACCTCATCATTCTCACAAATTTTTCATATATTAAATTCCAGCATCCATGTCTGCTTTTTCCCACCGCTGTTTCCGTTAGTCAACGGATGGTATGTTTAAGCGATGTTTCCTTCAAGTCTAGACCGGTGTCTGGTACCTATTATGATGTCATAGTCTTGTAATATCTCCACTCCTGAGTGAGTGTCCATAGAGAAAGTATCATCTGCCCAGTCCACTTCACACTCAGTCAACGGGGTTTTTTTACGTATAGATTCGGATTGGAGGTTAGATATGGATCAAAGGAAGCGGAGTATATGCCAACACGATGTTTGGAATAATATTAACTTGACCAAATTGTAGTTACATTAGACGAAATGACGATAATTCCATTTCATTTACTTTCTCTCCCTTATCCCTCCGTTTTCTTTCAGTTCAACTGTCAGAAGAGCAGACAAGATACCATTCAGATGTCAAAACCATGCCGTTTGCAGTGGAACATTTGAATGAGGAGACAGGTAATATTAAGAACATGATGGTGGGATTTAAACAAACCAAAAAAAAAAAACAGCCTTCCTTTAACATTACAAGCACAGCCCTTTCCCCTCCCTCCCCTTTTAATCACTTCAAGATTGTACATGTATATGATCCTCCTCTCTACACTCTTCTCCTTCTTCCATTCCTCCCCTCTACCACATAATTTGCTATTACACTGCACTATTTTCTCACTCGGACTAATACGAGATGTGCTCAGATCTAGACGCGAGAAAAGAACTTCATTCATTCGGTGCTTAGAATCTGATGCGGGGAGAGGACATTTTGTTTTTTGCTTGAATTTTCTGATTTAATGTGTTTTTTAAATTGTTCCTGAACTGAAATGTGTGAGAGATAGTTTCCAGACATAGTCTGAAGTTGTTATTGCTGTGGAGTATGATTATTGCGATGTAGTCTAGTCTAGAAGGATTTTGATTTCTTTTCCAGTCTAGACGTTTAGTTAAGACTAGAGCCCAGGCTAGAGGTAGGACTGTGCTCGTCATATTTTTACATATTCTGATATTCTTATTTCAGTTCCGTTTAAGCATCTGGCTATTCCCTTCATTTTTTAGTAGTATGAACCTTCTTTCATCGATTCAAGACCAGTTTTTTGAAATTCTTTGAAATAATACGCCAAAAAAACCCGATGTTTTATAGACCCACCAAAGAGGTGGCTCCCCAAAAGAATTGTGAACATTGAGCAAGTTTTGTTTCCTTACCAGGAAATTCAAGCAGAAATGTTGTTAATGATCAAATTGATGGAGGAACAGGGAGTCTCATATGAAGATGAAGAATATATGATGACTTTTGAATTTAAATAACCTTGGTAAATAAGTGCCGTGGGAGACGGGAAGCCCCGGTATATCCTCAAGAAGATGTAATTTCTGCAACCTTCTCTTTTGAGATGTGAAAATATCCAACATCCAGATGCTGCAGAATGTGCGACGTTTTCGTTGGTAAAAAGAGCAGATCTATGCTGTTTCATCTGGCCTCATCAATGGCTTTGGTAGAAACATGAGTGCTGAGGTTGTCAAGTATCAGAAGGCAGGAGTGTTTGCTTCCTATGTTCTCTACAAACCAGAGAAAAAACAACTCTGCATTGATAAATCCTGATTTCATAGTGCTAAACCTCCATAGGCTCGGCAGACCATCAGCGTAGGAGTCATGTTGCAGGTTGCTTGAAAATCTTATGAATGGAGGCAGGGTTTGTACTTTGTCCGCTGGCAGCAATGGCCATGTTTGCTGTGATATGACCACTTACTTGTAGATCAACCTTAAATACCTGGTGAACACCCTTTTTGGCTATTACTTTAGCTCCTGACCTGCTGACTTTTCCTCTGAATCCTGTTTCATCCATGTTGAAAATCCTGGTTGGATCAGATAAAATTTTTTTCAAGGGCTGATTTTAGTAGCTGAAAATAAAAATCCAGTTGCTGCTGCTGGACACCAGCTCTTCCGTAATCCAGTGGATGAGGTGTCCGCAAACTCAGAATTTCTCTTAAGAAAAGCCTTGACCCATTTATCAGATGGCCCCTTATCCAAATTCATCGATGTTTTCTTGCCTGAAGCCTTGACCACCTCACATGCCTGCGATCTCAGCATCTTCCTAGTAAGTGGAAATTCTCTTGCTGACATCTATTTCAAACAGCCTACCAAGGCCTTCTCAATTTATTTATCTATGCAGCGATCAGGATCAAATTCTGTGTTGTATCTACGATATTTCCCACGGGCATGATCTTGAAGGGTCAATCGAGAGATACCATATTTCCTGACCACCTCTGACACAGACTTCCCTTCTCCTTCCCTCACCACTTGTTCCATGAGATGAGAGTCATGTGTTTTCTGACTTCTTTTTCTTATCTGGGCCTAAAAAATGTAACATGTCACTTTTCAGGCCCTTAACTGTTTGTCTTATTTCAGTGGTATGTGCTATTTTTTTACAGCTCTTATTTTTTTCGTGATTGGATGGCTGACTGACTGATATAATGTGTATTATGATTTGTTTGCCCTGTATATAGGTTGACTAATTATGCAAATAGACCTTGGATTGAAATTTCTAATTGATTCACTGAGTAAGATTGTTAATTTGCATCAATACTGTCATTTGTCACTGTATAAAAATTGCCCATGCATAGTTGTGGTATGGGCTTGGTTTTGAATAAACTTAACTTGTTTCAAAAAATAAAATTGTTGTATTCCCCACCCATCCCATATTTAACTCATTTTTTAGAGGAATTTAGCCTCACTCTTCTTAGTTCTCAAGCACAAATATCTCTCAACAGCTGCTCAATAGATATAGTTCTAGCAATGCTCATATATAGATTGCACGAAAGTAATGACAGTCCAACTTCATCCACCTTTTTCCATTATGTTGATTTCATTGGATTCCCAACAATGAACACCTCCCTTCTTTCACTTTCTTAGTTGCTCAATGTAAATAACATGGAATGACTTAGGCTGAAAAAGTGATGCTGGTGTTTGAAATATTTCTCAATTCTCTGCTAAAGAGATTTATGCAATAATACCCACAGTTTTAAGCATACGGCATGTGTTTACACAATTTTAGATATACATTTACCCATGATTTTCGTTTTTTCCTTCGAATCATTATTTTCAAGCTGGTGAACTGCCGTGAGTAGCTAGACTATAGTCTACTCGTCACGATAAAAATATCGTCTACAACGTTATAACGTGACTTTTGGAGTGACGTTATGAGTAAAATGGCGGCCAACTGGAACGGCTGTTTAACGGTGTAGACAAAATTAGCTTGCTGTGAGTTTTTATCTTGTTACAAACCGAAATCTGGCTTAGGTGACGAGCACTGGTAGGTGACGAGCACTGTTCCGGTGACTCTAGAGGGGTCTTGAGTCTTGGGTACTTTTCGCTTAGCCTAGCATGGTTCCAGTCTGCTTGGAGGTAGGCTAGATTGTGGTAAGTTGCTTTCACGGTTTCTAAAGTTCGTGAGTTTGTGTTAGGCCTAATAGGCCATTGCGCTTTCACATTGTCTGTCTTTAGCAGTGAGCGACTAGACTACACTAGACTAGACTAGACTAGACTAGACTAGTGTGTTAATAAGCCTTCGAGCTTTCACATCGTTCTTGTTTATCTAGTCTAGTCTAGTCTAATGTGAGCTGGTGTGTCTATAAGTCTTGGGAGCTTTTCATACCGATATTAACCTGAGCTAGACTAGTCTAGTGTGTTAATAAGGAATAAGCCTCTGAGCTTTCACACTGTTAATATGTAAGATGGTATGTTAATAGGTCTGAGAGCTTTCATACCGATGTTAGTCTAGACTTCGACTTTTTTAGTCTAGATCTAGTCTATTTTAGACCTAGTCTAGATCTACATATAATGTGAGCTGGCGTGTCAACAGGTATTCAGATAACAGAAAATGGAGTCAGATGAGTCATTGAATATAGCAATGATTTCGAATCATATGATGATTGCGATGCAGATGAGGCGCCAGAGTCTGGCTTTGATCTTGATCTGGGGCTCAACCTGGATCAACAAGAGCTGTTAGATATGCTATCAGATATGCTATCAGGGAAAGAAGCAGACAGTGATGTCTCAATTTATCACTTGTAGTGTAAAAGTTAAAGAGAAAAGTAATAACGTATCTAGGTCTAAGGCTAGCCAGGAGGAAGTAGGCCAGCGAGGTAAAGGGACAGAGGAGCCTAAGGCCAGTGGCAGTGGCAGTCAATGTAAGAGATGTAAGAGTAAAGGCTCTACTAAAGTTGAGGAGGGAAAAAGCATGGAGGCACAAATGAAGAATCTTGGGGAGGTGTGTTCAAAGCTAATAAATTCATTACAAACAAGTGTCAAAATTTTCAAACAAATTTCGACAGGAATTTCAGTCAAATTTCAGAGTAAGAGAACATGGGAAGAATCAATAGCCTGTTCAAATGAAGAGGATGAGTTAGCCCGTACACCTCAGAAGATAGGCAAAGTGGACAATACAGAGCGGAGAATTTTAGTTTTAAAGAGGAAAAGTAATTCTGACTGTGCAAGTCAGAGATCTGAAGCAGGATTGGGTTGTAATAGTGGTCTATGCACTGGAAAGGCAGGCCTTTTGGATAATCTAGATGATAGTTCAGTGATAGATGAGGTGTGTGATGAGTTGGAAACAGATGATCAGTTGGGTCCCTTGAGTGATTTATTTGGGGCAAAGTGCGAGAGTGCTCCTCATGTTTCCAAGAAACTTGCAGATGCAGTGAATGCAGTTCTTTGCACAGAAATTGATGGAGTCAATGTGAAAGAGCTGTGTGAAAAGGTCAGAAGACCAGGCAACTGCAAAAATTTTGTTGTGCCAAAACCAACGAATTAATCCGGAAAACTCGAGGGATAGGTCAAACGAGTCGAGACATTAAGTTTAAGAAAACTCAAGGTCTTGTGACAAAGGTCCTATGCAGAGTTGTAGAAGTGCGAGATGGCATTCAGAAACTGAGGAAAAATAAAGAGCATGTTGATCTCAGTGAACTGGAAGACAAGACCAAGTATGCTCTAAAGCTTTCAGTGGCAACATACTCAGAGTTAAACCAGCGAAGACTAGAAAGTCTTTATCGAGGGCCATCCGAGGAAACAAAACTCTATTAAAAAAAACAAAAAACTTTTGTGGCCAACACAGAACACAGCAAAACAACTGAGATGTTATTTGGTACTCACTTGAATGAGAAGATGAAAGAAATAGATAAAGAAGTTAGAGCACCTCAGAAACTGGGAAAAGGGAAAGCCGGTCGGATGAGGCCGTTCCGTTCCGGCGGACAAAACAGTCAGCAGCAAGCCAGCTTCAAAAGGCAAAAAGTATCAGCCCAAAGTATTCACATTATGGAAAAAACAGGAAACAGAAAAGCAAACGAAACGCAAATTGGCATTGGCAAACAAACAGGAACAATCAGAACCAGAGACAGTATCAGTATCAGTAGAGCAGGGTGAAGGGTCCACATCCAAGTCAGAACAAATAAGTAAAAGTGAACAGGAGCCGCTAGAACATCCATTAAGGGAAGTAAAAAATACACCAGAAAATTTTCAAGCAGGCAAGCTTAAACATAGGTTGAATTTCTGAAAGCAATAACCAAAGACAAAAAAATATTCGGTTATGTTCAAGGGGTTACCATAATTTTTTTGTGAGGAAGGTCCTCCAGAAGAATCTATAGTTCAAAGGGAATTTAATGTCTCTGAAGAAGAGAGACAATCTATAAAAGAAGAACTTAAAAAGTTTTTAGATAAAGGTATCATCAAAGAAATTGAAGAAAATAGGCATGAAATTCAGTTCATCACTAATATTTTTCTCAGGGCAAAATCAGATGGATCAGCAAGGACAGTTCTCAGCCTTAAAGAATTTAACAAGTTTGTAAACAAAGTTCATTTTAAAATGAAATCTCTAAAATCAGCATTAACCTTGGCTAAAAGAGGGTGTTTCTTTGCATCAGTTGATTTAAAGGATGCCAATCATTCCTGTTCTGTGCGGAAAGAGAATAGAAGATAATTTAGATTCCAATTATACATTTGAGGGAAAACTGTTTGAATACCAGTGTTTACCTCAAGGGTACACAGATGCTCCTGGAGTGTTCACTAAAATAACAAACCCACTGATGGCTTTGCTCAGAAGTCAAGGTTTTAAGAACAGCATTTATATAATAGATGATATTTTATTAACTGGTGATACTCTAGATGACATAGAAGAGAATGTGGCTCAAATTATTAAAGTGTTTGATGGGGCAGGATTTACTATCTATCCAATAAAATCTGTTTTTCAAGGGACCCAAGTTATTGAATTCTTGGGATTTATCATTGATAGTGTAAACTTTTGGGTTAAGCCAACAGAAACCAAATCTGAGAAAATTATGCAAGGAATTACTTAACAAAAGGGTTGCGAGAAGTAATTGGGAAGTTGGTGGCAGTGGAGCCAGGAAATCTTTATGCAAAAGCGTATTATAAAAGACTGGAAGCATTCAGAAATGTTATGCTGAAAAGGTTTAAGGGGAATTATTTAGCAAATGTTTTGCTGTCTGATACATGCATTGAAGACCTGGAATGGTGGTGTGATAATACATGTATTGACAAATTTCCAAGACCTATTCTTCATGGGAAGAGTAACTTGGTCCTTAAATGTGATGCTTCTTTGGATGTTTGGGGTATCTTATAATGATAATCTTAAAATTTCCTCAGGAGAACTATGGTCAGAAGAGGAAAAAGTTTGTCATATAAATGAATTAGAGCTCATGGCAATTAAAATCTGCTTACAGACATTCTGCAAAGAGATTACAGATTGTCATGTTCAAATCTTCTCAGACAATCTAACAGCAGTTGCAAGCTTGAACAAAATGGGTATGATCAAGGAAAGGATACATGACCAAGTCAGAGAAATTTGGTTATGGTGTAAGAACAGAAATCTATTCATCACGGTTTCACATATTAGTGGAGTTAGGAATACTGAATCAGACAGGGAATCTAGAGGGTATAAACCAAATTTAGAATGGACTCTTAATGATGAGGTTTTTAGAAAGGTTAAATCTCTGTTTAAAGAGTTATCAGTGGACCTTTTTGCCTCGAGGTTAAACTCAAAACTAGAAAATTATTGTTCATGGAAACCAGATCCCGAAGCCATGGCTGTTAATGCATTTCATCTTCATTGGAATTTTCAACTGGGATATTGTTTTCCTCCCTTTTGCCTTATACTACATGTATTACAAAAGATTGAGGAAGACCAAACGGAGGTGATCTTGATTGCTCCTCTATGGCCAACTCAAATTTGGTTTCCCACGCTCCTGACTTTACTTATTGACAACCCATATATTTTGCCAGTCAGGCCTGATCTTATTATTAATCCTGTTAACAGGAGAATGAAGCACTCTATGGCAGAAAACTGATCCTTGTGGCATGCAGATTGTCAGGGAAAAGTTACAAGAACTGTGATTTTCAGAACAGGCTACCTCAGTCCTTATGTCCTCATGGAGGAAGAACACTATCAAGCAGTATGGTTCTTACATCAAAAAGTGGATGTTATACTGTAATGAGAGGAAAATCAATTTATTTCAAGCAAATGTGAAAGTCGTCATAGAGTTTCTCACAGAAAAATTTCATGAAGGATTTAGTTACAGCAGTATTAATGCTGCCAAGAGTGCAATTCAAGCAGTGTTGGTAGAGAAGAAATTGAGGGAAGAGGACCAGCAAATTTTAAAACGTTTCATGCGTGGTGTTTTCACTTGTAGACCCTTTCTACCTAGATAATCTATTTGGGATGTGAACCTGGTGTTTCAGTTGTTATCTTCATGGGGACTTCCTGAGGAACTTACTTTTCAAAAGCTCACCCTTAAATCTGCAGTCTTTTTATTAATCCTGTCTGGCAGAAGAGGTGGTTCGATAGTTTCTATTTTGTTGGATGATGTCATCATTAAGGAAAAGTATCTTAGAATCAGTATTCGTAACATCACTAAAACCACCGTACCAGGGAAACATATGCCAGACATTATTTTGAACAAGTTTCTTGACAAGAAACTGCATCGTTGAATGCATGAAAGAATATATCAGCAGATCAGCCAGCCTCAGGAATTCCAGACAACTGTTTGTGAGTTATGTCTGACCTTTAATGGCTATATCCAGGGATACCTTGAGTAGGTGGACCAAAATCAGTCATGTCAGAAGCTGGTATTGATATGAAAGTCCTCAAGCCTCATTCTGTGAGAGCTACGGTGGTTAGCAAGGCAGTGGAGAAGGAGGGGTCGCTGGCCACAATAATGTCAACAAGGAAATTATCTCTGGAGGGGATGAGGTTGCAGAGGCTTTATTTTCTGGACAGAGGAATTAAGGTAGGCCCATTTTCAGTTGATTGTTTTCGCTGCAGGGAGTTTAGACTATGGTTTGTTTTTGTCAGCAGTAAAAATTAACACATGCTTTAAAGTCTCGTATTAGTCCGAGTGAGAAAATAGTGCAGTGTAATTCAAAATTAAACGATTTGATGATGTTTGTAAGAATTACACTATTTTCGAAGGGAGGAGTAATACGCTCTCCCATGATCCCACCCTCGGCAATATTAGGTTCTTCAATCTTAGAGAATCTGAAATTGTGTTCATTTTTACAGGTGTTGAAAAATGAAGTCCTTTTCCCGCGTCTAGATCTGAGCACATCTCGTATTACTTCCCCTTCGATAATAGTTAGCGTAATTCTTATTAAACATCATAAAATCGTTTAATTTTGAATTACTGGCACAATAACAGCTGTTCCTATACGTCCAGTTAAATGGAACTCTTTTTGCCTTAAGATCACCCCTCATCCGGTTTGTCTTCAGGTCGCTTCCGTCTACACGAAACAGATCTTTCTGATACACATCCGGCACGTCAGCGAATGTGTGTGTGTGTGTGTGTGTGTGTGTGTGTATGGGTGTGCGTGTGTGTGTGTGTGTGTGTGTGTGTGTGTGTGTGTGTGTGTGTGTGTGTGTGTGCGCGTATTATATGTGAGTGTGTGCTTTGCCTAGGTACTTCCAGTCCCTGAGAAACACGAGTGCGTAGAAATAATTATATCAACGTTTGGGTTTTACGTATACATGTTATCATACTCTGCACCTGGTAAATTAGATCCTCCAACTTTCTGCAGGTCCTTTCAGAAAGAGACGCGGGTTGTTATTTTGAGGTTTTTTTTTTTTTTTACAACGAAGTCTTTGTTTGGCCCTGGCTCGTCCTTTCACAATATTAATAAGTCCATGATAACCTTGCTCTTTCATCAGTCTATAGGGAACGAGCACGAGCCACGTGAGGTCACGAGTTTTTGTGCTGTTGTAATGCCCGCCTGGAACAAGTCCGCTTATAGTTTCATTGTACCGAGACAAAGTTTTGAGATTTTGTAAAGCGAAATCCGTATGTAAAGGCATAATAAGCGATGCATCACAATCTCAGGACATCCTACTTGCTGTGTCGGGGCTTGTATGGACATTTCTTTAATGCTTTTTCTTCATGTTCTTTAATTTGCATGTTGGCATAGAACCTTGAGTGTCAAGTGTCTCTCGTCTGTGGCTTATATTAGGATGTAAGATCAAAGTGTGCTTTTCCTTGATCAAATTAACATTCCTTAAATGAAATTATTGACTCATATCTAAACAGCATGTGTATTTGATTTTCGATGGCAATTTCTGATGCTATTATTCAGTCAATGCAGTCTAACAGTAGGCTAACTAAAGATCTTGAGAGCGAATATGTTTTTCTTCCACAGGCTTTGACGTATTTATATTTATTCATGATTCCATGTCTAATCATTCATCAAATACAATGGCTATATGGGCTTGACTAGACTAGGACTGGAATGCGCCGACGGCACGTTCACTTTTCGAATTTCGGACAAGATTTAAGGTTCAAAAATCAGTAGAACGTAGCAGAATAACCAACAAAGTCCCCATGTATTATGTTCTTCGAATTATGAAACTAACTTTTATGTAGAGGTGGCTAAGCATGACAATGACAATATCAATAAAGAAGGTATGTTCCACTATATGTCCTATACAGCTTCCCACCTTTTGGCGGAAATCTGTTTATAACAATCAGTCCTTCAGGGCTCGTTCACGTAATCGTTTGATTTTACCTTCGAAAGTAATTCGCGAGATCTATAAATTTCAATGAATCCTTCAACCACGTTGCTTTTGCAAAAATCGACACACAATACTGTAGTCTAGACGCAAATGCACACGTACAATGGTAGTATGAAACATTGTGACATTTTGATTATCCTGCTTTTTTTTTTCTTGAAAATAAAGCAATAACTCGAGTCGTGTACCCGCAGACTCTGTTTATTTTGATGCGCTGATTACGAAAACGCAATAATTTTGTTATGATCCGATGGATATTTATTTGTTACCTCCCCCCAAAAACTACCCTACTCACTAAAACTTCAAAGGAAGCAGCCGCCAGATGTTTCGGGGATCGGCCGGACGAAAAAAATATCAAGCAGTGCTTGATTCCTGGCAGGCCAGCATTTTTGGCCTCGAGTCCTTCAGTTTTGGGGTCCACACGCACAGTAACAGTTGTATCAGAAGATTTGCCTGTACGGGCAGAACTGTCCGGCCAAACTGAACGTGAAGAAGACCCTTTATAGTTAACATTACAACTCATGTTTCTTCTCGTTATTCACTAAAACTGCCCTTTTACAAATGAGAGAAAGAAACAAATGACGGGTGCTCGGGGCAAAACTAGAAAATAAGGGTGCAGAATGTGGCACTATATGATAGCACACGGTAAATATGAGCGTACATGCTGTAAGTGGCTATATATTATTTTCATATGCATATGCAAGCTAGATTTCCTGGGTAATACATTGTGTATTTTATCAGTACCACCAAGGAACTAGACAGTTGGATGCACAGTATACTAGTAATAAACTGTGTAGTACATGATTGTGTCTGTAAATGTTTATACATATTGTATCCATATTATGTAAAGATCGTATGACTTGCCGCTGTACTGTGAAAGAAAACAAGTCGAGGCGGTTTCACTTATATAATTGCAATGTTAATAGAATAATGACATGTGAATTTTAGCGGATTTCACACGTCTGTAAAATGCCGCTACTGTTATATACTTCACGATAGATACATTTCTTCAACACAGACAAGATGCAGTGCTTACAAAGGCTTCTCATGAAAGAAGAGAACGAGAGTGTTATGCTGTTTAACTGGTACATAAGGGAGAAAATAATCACAGACCATCCAGAAGTGGCCAGAAAATATCTCATCTCCAGGTTAGTAC
>JAWQUT010001650.1:7102-17676 GCA_033807755.1 Ellobium chinense
GGGGGTGGGGGGTGAAGAGGCATGATTAGTTACATGTCAAAGTGTGAAGGGGGATAAAAATTACTGCGAGTCGTGCTCAACGGCGACAACTACTGACACCCATCAAGATGAAGGCAGATCGCGGGTGAAAATAGAAACGCTTGCTTAAGTAATGGGAATGAAAAATGAAGTACTCTGGTTTATAACAATATTAAAAATAATCTTTGACTGTTTACTTTGAATGATAAATAAAAAAAAAGCAAAATAAGAACGTCAAAGTTTTAAAAAAATTAATACAAAGCAGAATAAATATGTAATTTTAAAATAAATTTAAATATCGTTACGCTCATTCCACAGTTGTCTAAGTAAGTTTTGGATGATTTGAGCTGTTTATATTACTATGATTTTACATTTATCTTCTTTTTTTTCTATTAAAACAAATGTAGAGTTTTGACTCATTCTTATATCCCAAACTTACAAGCTGAACCACATCTGCCTCATTGTTTTGCTTTGAGCAACAGGTCTAGAGCACTAAATTTCTCAAACCTTAAAATTTGGCTTAGGCCATTGTGGAATGAGCGTGGTGAAATCTTATATACATACAGTTAAAGCAGAATGAAAATGTTTTAAAAACAGCCTGAGTAAACTCACCAAGAATGAGGACGAGAGCCATAAGAACAATACATGCAGTCTTCATCTTTGTTTTGCGCTGGAATATTCAGGGAAGATTCAGACAAAAACCAGCCAATCGGGAACAGCAGTCTTAGAGATGTATCGTCTTTTACCAGGCTACAAAAATGCAGGATTTGAGATCAGTTTGGTGATGAGATGCCCTTAGATTCTTCCCCTTTTTATAGTGTTCAGTTTGTTGGCCCATCTGAGTTCAACAGGATGCGAAAAATGACATAAAAAAAAAACAAAAACAGGATTCTCATCAAATAATATCCGCTTTATTTACAACATAATACAAAGAAAAGAATAAAATCTTGACGATGCTTTTCTGTCGACCTGACCTTGACATAAAGATGTGTCTTTGTCCCCACTTATGTTTTTTCCCAACATTTTGCCGAGGCGTGCTCAAGGGTTCTTAACTTGTGTTGCTGGTACCCCGGCTGCTTTTTCTTACATCGCTTAGCTCCAGAGAGAGCACTAGCAGAAGCACAGTTGAACCTCGCGACTACTAATGTGGCTCTTATTTCCATTGGATTTATCGATACTGTTGTATATTTTTACTGTTATTACTGTCGTCAGTTTAAATTCTGTCACTAGTGTCTGTAATGTACTACTTTTTGTATATTATGTACAATTGGTTAAAATAAATTGTCCTGTTTCCTGTTCTATTTTCTGTTTCCTGTTTCCGTCCTCTTTCGAGCTTGAATTCTTCACCACCTCTTGCAAAACCCCCGGTGCCTTGCTTTTTGGTTTTATATTAAATTTACATCGTGAACTCAAATATATCATTAACTCAAATATTCATGAACTCGAAGTTCTGCTTCGGTTCTCTGAAATTCTGCTCCTGACATTTTCTACTGTCGTAGAATAAGACAGTGCAGTTGTGCCATGACGACATAATAATGTACTAAAGACATTTATATATTCGATTGAAAAAGCTTTGGTCCCGAGTTTTTATTTTCTACAACACTGTCAAATCTTACTCAAGGAGTTGAACAACTCACTAACTCAAAATTATAGAATGGTATCTTATAAGTCTAGTGCATGAGATGGCATGCACAGAAGAAAGAGAAGGCTGTGGTGCTGCTTATTGCATTTTTTTTCTATTTTTCCGTTCTGATAGCGATTGCTGAAAGTTCGAAGCCGGAAATAATGAAAATACTAGGGATTTGATAGGCTTCACTATGAAATGGTAAAATCGCCAAACCCATGATCTTACCACACACCAGTCAGTTACGAGGGGTGGCTGAAAAGTTTTGAGCCTAACTAGGAAAGACTTATACAGTAAACTTTATTTCTATTTATTTTTCAACATAGACGCCTCGGAGGCTCACACACTTCTCCAAACGATGTTTCAATGCTTCAACTCTGGTTAAGAAGAACTGTTCTTCAGCCACCTCAAAAATGTCCTCAACAGCCCTTATGACGCCATCATTGCTACCAAAATGTCTGCCAGCTAATTCTTTTTTCAGGTTTGGGAAGAGATGGAAGTCTGATGGTGCGAGATCAGGCGAATAAGGCGGATGATCCATGAGTTCAAAGCCACAATCATGAATGGCAACCATTGCCACAGCTGATGTGTGGGCTGGTGCATTGTCCTGGTGAAACAACACCCCTTTTGTGAGCTCTCCGGGACGTTTAGCCTTTTTGGACTCTCGCAGTTGTCTGAGCTGATTGGCATAGTATTCCCCATTTATTGTCTGTCCTTGCTGAAGGTAGTCAATGAGTATGATGCCTCTGGAATCCCAGAAAATTGGCTACCTTGCCAGCTGATGGGACAGCCCTGGCTTTCTTTGGGGTTGGTGACAATGGGTGCTTCCATTGCTTCAATTGCTCCTTGGTCTCTGGCTGAAAGTGATGGACCCATGTCTCGTCCATAGTAACAAATCTTTCAAGAAACTCATGAGGATCAGCTTCAAACAGCTCCAGATTGTCACGAGACATTGTGAATCTGGTCCGCTTCTGATCTGCAGTCAGAAGACGTGGCACCCATCTAGCAGATACTTTTCTCATTCCAAGCTCATTGGAAATAATGTTCTCCACCCGCTCTTTAGAGATTCCAGTAGCACTGGCAATGTATCTAGTGGTCAGTCTCCTGTCATTCATTACCATGTCGTGCACACAGTCAATGTTTTCTTGGATTGTTGCAGTGGGAGGCCTTCCTGACCGGGGGTCATCTTCGAAGCTCTCTTTTCCCCTCTTATATTCAGCAGCCCATCTCTTGACAGTGGCAAAGGAAGGAGCATCCTCCCCTAAAGTATTGACCATGTCAGCATGAATGGCCGTTGGAGTTAACCCCTTCAGATGAAGATATTTGATGACAGCTCGATACCCAGTTTTGTCCATTTTTGAAATGTTCTAGTAGTTACTGTCTTTCTGTATCTGCAAAATAAACTAAACATAACGTTAGTTTCATATGAATGCATATATGGAGCACTAATACTGTATATCAATGTTAGTGCATGCCAAGTTTGGTCACGATTGGAAGCTTCCTTCCTAGTTTGGCTCAAAACTTTTCAGCCACCCCTCGTACATATGATCTACTCATGTTTGCTTCACTCAGATCCCATTTTATGATTATCAACTGGCGTATTTTGGGCGGAAAATATGATAGACTTTTTTGAAATCCTGTTTAGTGACGAAGGCATAGAAAATCAATCACCTGTCGCCTCGGGTAATGATATTTGTATATTCAGCTGCATCTGCACTCATTTTTCTCCTCCCACCAAAGTAGATCTGAAAGTCAGAATTAATTTTTTTTTTTTTGTGACTGAATCTGAATCTGCTTGTGATTTCTCGGACGATTATGATACCCAAGATGAAGCGTTCAATGTGAAGTCAGTGTCCCCAGTCAGTGGCTCAACCGGTTCTTCAAATGAACGAGTAAAATATAATGCAGAGGAAGTTCGAAAGAGCAGGCATGGGTCATTTTCCTAGAATTACCTCCTTTGAATCCTTAAGTAGGCGCTTCTTAAGTTCAGCTACATTTCACGATTCTCACTCTATCTCCACTGTGATTTTTAAAATTAATAGCATATCAATTTCATAACTTCATGCAACACACTTCAACCCTAGGATTCCCAGAGGTACTTCGTCCTGTCATGCTAAATTTCTCACCCCACATTTGGAGAGTGTCAGGTCTTCGAAATTTACATGCATGAAAAGCTAGCGACGGTGACTTATGGCATTTTGGTATTAGGGTATTTTACTCTTTATCTTTGTCAATTTTATTTTTCAGACGTTCCCATGGTTATTATTTAATTCGCATCGTTTTGAAAGTGCTACAGAATTGTTTATGACCATTCTTGCGCAAGCCCAACCCTCTGCAGTTAATAGTGTTTTCATATTTGGTTCTCAATTTTATAAAGCCAAATAGAAGAACATGGCCAGATCTTTTGCGCCCAGAGGGTGGTTGCAGAGCAACCGTTCTTTATTTCTGAGGAAAATGACCCATTGGTCAATTAATTATGGGGAACTCTTGACCAGTACTAACTTCTGTACCTGGCTCAAAGTAAAAGGGAAGAAGCCGGACCTGATCATCCCAGAGTAGTTCGATCCGCGCCATTCCTTAAAAAAAAAAAGTCCCCATCTCCCTGTATATTCTATCCAATGGGTGCAAGTGACCCGGCCACTTCCGGAATTTCGGGCGTCATTTTAAGTCTGAAAATTTGACATTTAATTTTTTCACTGTGCGTTATCTCCATCGTAACTGAGCATTTCATATAACAAAATTCAGCATCCAGTTTCACAGAGACACAGAGTCGTAACCATGAGGAAATTCATGCCCAATATTTCGAGGAGAAATGCAAATCAAGGTTTTGAAATTGGTGTGGAAAAGATTGGTCTTTATGTCTAGTAATGTCAAGATCTTACTGGCATTGGAGTTGAACTGGTGTATATATGAAAATATTAGAAAATTGTTTTATGATATCACAAAAACTGTTCATGAACAAAGTCTACAGCTGATAGCCGTTCAACTGACTCTCATAAATATTTATAATTGCATATTTATAGCAAAATAAAGCCTTAATCCCCCATGTTGCCTCATTGAAACCACCGCGCGATTAACCATAAAGACACTAAGAAAAAGTAAGATGAATATAATATAGATTTCTATCAAGGTTTCTAAATTTATTACAGTGCATCTCTTACACTATGCTTCTTCGTTTTTCTTCTAATTTTCTCTTTGTCTTCTTCAGACTTCTTTGTTCAACGTTTTTCGTTTTCTTATGCATTTTTTGTTTCGAATCTTTTTTTTTTCATTGCTTTTCAGTTTTTCTTCCGCTTTGTTTTTCCGAATAGAATTGACAAGTCGGGACTGGTACGGGGGAGCGGATCGGGNGGGGGGGGGGGGGGGGGGTAGGACAAGTTCACATATTATTACTACATCTAACAGCCATGGGTGTTAAGTGTTAAGTCACACCTAATAGTTCCTGTCTTTTAGATGTGTGCTATCGCCACAGTAATCGTTGGAGGAAATGGGGCCGACCTCTGCATAGGAGAACGAGCCAATCAATCCTAAACCTGAAACAGACAAGGCCGGAACATTAACAGGATCCACATATTTTATCATACGATGCTTTGACGTAGTCCCAGCTTATCTCACTGATGTGACCTGATTTGTCTCGTCAAGTTCTTTTGTTGTCGTCCTCTGGTGCTCCATCTGGGTCAGATCTAAACTCTGAGATCAGGGGCGGATTTAGAGCATGGCTACAAAGGGTACCTACCCAGGGCTCCGACCCTGTAGAAGAGAATTTTTTTTTGTGCAGTGAGAAAAAGAGGGAGGTAAGAGTGAGAGGAGAATGCGAGACGGAGAGTGGAAAGGAGCCAGACGGAATGTTCTTTTTCATTGTTTAATGTTCTGTTGTAACAGAATTTCAAATGCTGAGGGGTCACCCCACCTTACTCGTGTCCAAAACCTTGTGTCGAAAAATGAGAATTTTTTTTTTTTTGGAAATAGAGGGAAGCAAGAGAGAGAAAGAGGGAAGTAAGAGAGACATAGGGGGAGCACGAAAAACGGAAAATAGGAAGGAGGTGGACAAATGTTCAGTTTTATTGTTAAACCTTCTGCTGCGGCAGAGTTTCAAACTCTGAGGGGTTACCGCACTCTACTCATGTCCAGGGCCTCGTGACGGAAGGGAAGAATATTTTTTCTCTAGAGGCAAAAAAAAAAGGGAGGAGAGAGAGAGAGACAGACAGACAGAGTGAGAGAGAGACAGAGAGAGAAAGAGAATGAAATAGAGAGAAAGAGAAAGAGAGAGAGAGAGGGGAGAGAGAGAGAGAGAGAGAGAGAGAGAGAGAGAGAGAGAGAGAGANGAGAGAGAGAGAGAGGGCAGGGCAAACGAGAGAGAGAGGTAGAAGCTGACCTCCTAAGATTTCTAACGACATGTTCTCATACGTTTCAAGTTTCAAGTTTATTTATTTAGGCGAAAGCCAACCACATACAATATAATGTCACATCAATACAAAAGAATAAACGAAAAGGAAAACAAAACATATATGCATAACTGTTACTTACATTTAGTAATTGACATTTCTGTCTCTTTCTCTTTCTCTCTGTCTCATTCTCTCTGTCTCACTCTCCCATTAACTTTCTCTCTCTCTATCTCTCTCTCTCTCTCTCTCTCACACACACACACACACACACACACACACACANATATATCTCACTCACTCACTCTCCCCATCTAATATAATATTAACTGTTACAACTTTCACAGCACCCCATTAGATCAGACACATCTATGCAACAAAAAACTAATATAAGTGAAAATGTATCAATTATAGATAGCTCCCATATGCATCTTTGTGAATTACCTCTTTCTAATCCCAACCTAATCCCAACGATAAACATTTCCCTGTCACTAATCCATGTAACCCTAACTTTAAAACAAGACACGGAAAATAGGTTATCCTAATAACCACTCTCTTTAAAGCACAGGGATAGTCTATCTCTAGAAGAATTCAAGTAAGTTTTTTTTTAATAGTTGGGATTAGCCATTTACTAAGTAACCTAATTTATTGTTACTTGTTATTTTGTAAGTAACATAAATAAATATTGACTTATTTTGTTTTTATCATTTGGAAATTCCATCAATCTAATCACTGAGAACGTTAAGTGGTGATGTTCTCTTTACGACGATAATGTAATTCTCTTAACGTGGTCGCACTTAAAAACATCTGATAATATGCATCTGTCTAGAGGAGACCAATTCACGCAGATGTGTCACCCACTTTTTTACGCAAATCAAACTTAAAAAACATCTGTGCAGATTTCCTTCGACCTGGTTCCCGTTGTTCGCAAATAAATCTTTTTAATGCAATCTGCCTCTACCTGGTTTCCGTTTGGCCGCACTTGGCCGTCATGTATAAAAGTTCAGGATGACGTCTAAACAATACACGGATGTTCCTAGGGTCACTGAAAGGTCAGTTTCCAATACCTGCCTTTACCAACACACATTATATATTCTGTTCCGGGTTCTTACTTTTCGTTATTGTCAACAATATGGTAAATGGACCAAGGCCTTGAACTTTTTAGACTAGAAAGTACTAAGATATTATGCACTTACATTTGCCAATATCTTTCCCAAAACCAGATCAGAACTTACGTTTTCTCATCCTAAATACAGGAAAGATATGAAAATCCAGCATATCATCATATCATCACCACCACCACTACCACCACCAGCAATAACAACAACAACAACAACAACCACAACACAACAGCAAAACAAAAACAGTTATTGTCTTTTTTAATGTCAGAGTTAAAATCTTCTCTTTTGGATTACCTTAGCCGGAAATGATCGGTACTCAAAAGAGTTCAACGTAGTTTTCTCTATGTCTATGCTAGTCTATGCTAGTCTATGCCCAAAAGTAATTACAGTCATGGCAATCGTGTGGGCACAACAACCATCATTATTATTTGTGTGAAGTTTAGCATCTCTTTACAGTGACTATCGCAAGATCAGAGAAAAGGATTTAGTCCCTGTCGGGCCACCGACATGCACATGACTTTACGACCATGCGAAGAAATCGCAAAGAGAGCTTAATAACAGACGCAACTGCAGCACCGGAGACAACAACAACAACAACAACAACAACGACAACAATCACAACAACAAACAACAACAACAACAACAACAACTACTACTATTACTACTACTACCATTACTATTACTACCGCCAGTGCTAGGATCATTACCATTACTACTACTATTACTAGTACCATTAATTTTTGCTACTGCTACCACTACACGACTACTACTATTTTTACACTACTATTCACTACTACTACTACTTATATTACTACTACTACTATTACAACAACTACTACTAGTATTTCTATTAACACAGCAACAACAACAATAATAACAACGACAACCATAACAACATCAGCAACTCCTACTACTATGATTGTAAGTATCACTACTACTACTAATGCGTCTATTTCTGCTATTACTTCTGTTTATGTGTTTTGTTGCAGTAAATTTTTAACATTTAAAAATCAGAGGTCAAATAGGATAAAGAGGGAAAGTGCTCAAGAAGACAAATGCAGAGAGAAAATGAAAGAAGGAAAGAAAGTCATGTGATGGGAATCGAACCCGCGACCTCTGCGTCGGCACCCATCGCCTCGCCGTCAGTTTGGAATCAGGTAGACGTCTATACACCACCACGCCGCCACTCAAAAAAAAAAAAGTGGCTTAGTGGCCAGGGTCTTTCCAGAAGCCGAACAGAAGACTAGCAGTCATAGCGCTGGGCACGAGACTCACACACACACCACAAACTTCCCCGCCCCCCTCTTCAACCAAAGGCCGTTGGCTTTCATTAGGTAGCTCAGCAAGACAAACACACAGACGTACACACAACATTAAACATAGTGAACAAGACAGGGTTCGATTCCCACCACATGACTTTCTTTCCTTCTTTCATTTTCTCTCTGCATTTGTCTTCTTGAGCACTTCCCCCTTTATCCTATTTGACTCCTATTATTTAGTGCTCCGTTTCAACCTAGTATTACACCTATTTAAGAATCAGAGTTTACGTCAGCTTTTCGACAAACTTGTTGAATTGGAACTTGAACTAATCTCTTCAAGGCGACATTTTATTCAACCCAAGTAAGGCCGCAGTTAATGGTAATTTCTTCCTCGCTGCTATAGAATATCGTTATTAAATCACATTGTATTCAACTAAAATTATTAAAGTAAGGACACTCTGAACTCCGAACACATTAGCAAACTTACTCTCTTTTGGGAACAAAAGTGGAAGTTAGGTAGTTTCGATTAATTGCATCATCCACATAATGTCAACTCCTTCCACCGTCCCGTGAAGATGCTATCAAAAAGAGTCCACTCTTTACCTTTACTGATAGTGATGCCGAAGAAGACACGAGCAGGATTTATAATGAAGGCGATCGCGAAGTGAACTATGAAACTCCCACTTGGCGATCAAGGCAACTCCATGCATAAGATATAAATGGTCATCCTCTTTCAGATTTTGCCGGAACTTTCGCCCACGGCGCTTACGGCTCGGCAACTATTGAAGTTGACGCCAATCTCTTAAAAATGACTTACGGGATTGGCCAATGGGAGCTCAGTTATAGCGGAAGCGGCTATGCGTTTGACGCCGATTGGTTGGGCCCATCACCTTCTTTTTATGCTCAGATTGAGTTCTTAGTTAGCGGAGATGTCTATGGATTTGAGTGTCTTGACTGTGATTCTAGTTACATACCTGCTTTTTACAGACAAGCTTAACTTTCAAAATTGGCTATGTCTTGGGGTCAGAAGTTGCCTTTCAATCTTAACTGTACCATTAATGTGTAAGCTGATATGAGCATGCAAGCACAGAAACGGATACTCATATATACAGAAAGGCAATACCAGTAATAGATTAAACAGTAACTGATTTCTTCATTAGTCTACCAAACAAATAATGTCTTGATAGGGCCTACATTTTTTTAATCTACACAATGAGATACATCGGCTATGTTTATTAATTTGGTTACTGGAATTTGACGAAATGGGAAGCCACACCCCTTCCTTAGCTAAGGAAGTATCGGTCTCTAGGCAAGCCATGATGGCTGCAACAATACACAGGAAACTGACACTGATTTACGATGGTGTTTGCTGTACTTACTTTGCCTCATTCATTAGGATACAAACCACTCTTGATTCTTGCCACATCCTCTTCAGACACAAGGTCACTGATAAGATGTTGCACTAACAAATTTAATATCATATATAGACCTAGTTGTTGCCATGTTGTCGAGCTCTGTCTTCCTTTTGGAGAAGAATGCGTCAATTTCTAATAAACCTCTAGTTAGTAGGTGTGCATCAGTGTGACTGGCGCGCACCGAACAAAAGCGTACCCTTTGTCCTTTTGCGCAAGACTTTCACAGAATTCAAGGAAGAGATATGGCTTCCCATTTTGTCAAATTGCAGGGGCCAAACAAGTACAACCCATACTAACTTTCTTTACTGCAGGGAGTAAACTCATCTCCCCCTAAACACAATGCGATGAGGCAATAGAGAGTTGCATTTTTGCAAATTCATAAAGAAGTCAACCTGGAAGTGTGAACCCTGCGTCAGCCAATGAAAGTCATTGTTTCAAATCACAGCAGTCAATCGGGTTCTTCATTGGATTCCAGTTTTGGCTTTGAATGTCTTTCAAACTTTGAGCCCGTTTAATAAAACAAACAAAAAAATAAAAATTATGGACATAAGACCAGGATGAGTAAAACGAACGTCCAGACTACAACAATTGACTACATCCCTAGATGACTGTCCCACAAAATTGAGCTTATATGCTTCCTGGTCTATTTATGTGCATAAACTCCCAAGTTTATCCGCCTGCTCAGCACAAAGCATATTACTAATTATTATCAAATTTAGTAGCGGACTACAACAAATGTGACCAGAAATAAAATA
>JAWQUT010001653.1:0-12690 GCA_033807755.1 Ellobium chinense
TCATTATTATTATTATTATTATTATTATTTTTATTTTTATTATTGACAAATCGCTACCTGCTGCTGCTTTGTACAAAGTGTAAGATAAATATTGAGCATAAAGTCTTAGCACACCAGGGCTTTTACCAGATTACTGTGAGGGATTAGTTTTGAGAAAAAGGACCGAAAAAACCTACACAGGAAAATTTTATGTCCTTGCCGGGAATTGAATAAGGATCTCTCGGCGTGCAAATCTGAACGTGCTACCACTACACTACAGAGACACTAACCTCACAGCAATGCAATTCTTAAATACCTACTGCCTGAATAATGGTCCCTAATTTCAACGTGCTTGCCTAGTGGTCACCCGTGACCCTAACACACTTGCCGACTGTTCACATTAGCACTGTGTTTGCCTCTTTTAACTTGCCCTCTTCTCCTCTCCTGCATCACTTTCTGACATTTAAATAAATGCACAGCAATCTGACCTATAGAACTGGCATCCCTGACCTCTGAAATGGCTTAAGCCGTTATGTGGCAAGTCAAAGATCACAGGTTAGTCACCTCTGAAAACTGCCTTTCTGCACTGGATTATACTTAGTCATGAAAGACTGTAACATATAAGTCAAAGACGAAGTGGCACTTGAGAGCTTGCGCAAGAACGATGGGATCTCTTACCATCGTAAGAAAAACATTAATGCTGAATGCACCCCTAGACGCGCTCACGACAAAGACTAAGCGTGAGGAGGAGGAGAAATATTCAAATTCATCTACATATTAATTTAATTTAATACACGTGGTTTTGGGATTCTCTGTTTCTCAATGCTCTTCATTTGAATAATTCTAGTAAAGACCAATGAGGGAAAATCTACATTTCGTGAAAACCGACTTTAAACAGATGGCAGGGGTGCTGTCTCACAATCAAGACGGCACTTATTGATTTTAATATTCTTGTTATCAGTAATATCTATCAATCGTTTTCTCTTATTTCTTTTATTCTTCTTCTAATTGTTATTATTATCATCATTAACATTATTACCATTACTATTATTATTACTATTACTATTATTACTATTATTATTATTACTATTACGATATTATTACTATTATTACTATTATTATTATTACTATTACGATTATTACTACTTTTATCATTATTATTGCTATTATCATTACTATTATTTGCAAAACATTTATTCGCACTGGAACTAAAAATAAGTAAGGCAAAAAAACTATAACAATTTAACAAATTTAATACACATTATTATCTATTATCATTACTATCATTATCATTAATATTATTATTTCCTTACCACCGTCAACGAAGAGGAAAAGGGATAGATATAGAAAGTGCATCCTTCTTCTGACACCAATGCCTGAATGGCTGAAGTTATCTTGAACTCTGCGTCTGTCTTCGTGGCTGTTCCTAAACTCCCCGGTATTACTGGCCAGAATTTTATCTGCCATTATTGTAGTTTATTGCTATTACTCCAATATCTAAGTAAACAATGTGTGAAGTTATGGGCTTATAAAACTTCCCACGTTATTTCATGAAGCCGGTATTTCTTGCTGTCAGGTCAACTGTACTCGTCGTCAGCAGTTGTAGTAAGCAATATCATATTTTGTGTCTCGATATTGAGGAAATTCCATTTAGTAGTGGGAGCATCTGAGGTATCGAAGGAAAAGGAAGTATTGAGAGCAAAGACTGTGTAAAAAGTACATGACGTATCCAAAGTATAGGACCTAGAAGGAAAAAAAAATGAAATTACAGAAACAACAAAACCGCTGGTCTCGCAAAATCGAAAAAAACCTAAAGTATAAGAGTATTGAAAGTATTAAAAGTAAGTTCGATCCTTCTCCGTTACTCCGTGCTAAACTACTTCCGGTCTCCCAGTTGTCAAAATCTAGTGATATATTAAATATATTGAAAGGATAGAAAGTAATTCGATCTTATTCCTCTTATCAGTGCCAAAACGTGCTGTCTGTCTCTCCAGTGGAAAGCCTTCGGTATTGAAAGAATTTGGAACTTTCAAAGGTATTGAAATGTTTACTTAACAAGAAAAGAACCAGACTCGAGATAAAATCGAAATTTCTTAAAACTTCGGAGGTCGAAGGGCAGAGCTGAGCCAAATTCGTATGGTATCTTCCTCGTCGTTTTAAGATACCCTTTAAACTTTTGAACAGTGTTTGTATATCGAGAGAACCAGGCTAAACAACCAGCCAAACTCAAGTACAGCTAAAGATTTCGCCTGTTCTTTATTGCCTTAATGTGAAATATTCATTGTCCATTAACACCTCCGCTTTTTGCGGGAACACCATCAATTAATATTTCAGCCATAAAATCAACTACAACGGCAGGAGACGACAGGTTCTAAGATTTAGACATGTCTGTCTCTCCAGTCTGTATCTGCCTGCCTGCCTGCCTGCCTGCCTGCCTGACTGCCTGTCTGTCTATCTGTTTGCCCATCTGCCTGCCTGCCTGCTTGCCTGCCTACCTGTCTACCTGCCTGCCTGTCTGTCTGTTTGTTGTCTGTTGGACTCAGAACGACAAGCTCACCGACTCGATTCTCATCACAGTCAAGCTGTATTGTATCCACAGAGCATACTACATAATTCTTCAGCCTACCCAAGTGTGAAAAGAGAACCTGGCTATAGGCAGTGGAGATTATTGTAGGAATGTCAATGATCAGTGCTTCCCAGGGTGTTTGAGAAAGTTACTGAGTATACTGGTCTGCTGTAAGTACAATCATGTCAGATAAATGCGTAAGGGTCTCAGCTGAATACGAGACTTGTGAACCTCATTAATTTTATAACTTGAATGGGTTCCTAATGCTTGAACTGAACAGTAAGTCCTGGTGACTTACAAACTCACTGACAACATATATAACAACAAAGCATAGGGCAACCTTTAACCTATGAACTCTGACTATGGGAAACAACCCATCTTTTGCTTCACCAATTTGAAACAGCAACTGGCTGTGACACAAATCTTTACAAAGAAGAATCTGTCTAGAAGTGAAGTGAATGCAAAAAAAAAAACTGAATCACTGTGCAATTAGTTTCAATGCATTATGGGTTGATTAAATTACTATCCGCTTCCGTTGTAGAGTAGTTAAAGACAGATGGGCATGTGGTTGATTTTTTTTTTTTTCCTGTATATTTTCAATTCTAGAACAGATCTACGGTTTTTTTTTCTTTAAAAATAATCTCACAGATTTGTTGAGATGTATAGTATCGTTTAGCACATGGAGAAATTTAATCCAGCTCAAAACATCACAAACTTCAACTGATGATATAAACCAAACTTGCCATCCCAAATTTGTGATCTCTTTTCAAAATGAGAGGACCAATCAACCAATGGACAGTTGTCTATATGCACACTATACTTTCCGCCAATGAGCGTCGTAAATTCTGGGGTGTGTCAGCTTCTCGACTTTATTTACGAAATCTCCGGGACTTGGCCCCTGCCTCTATATTTTATCAGTCGAGACTCGTGGGAGAATTCCATGAAAATGTTCATAAATCATTCTAAAGGTTAACATAAATCACACGTAGTGTGTCTGTCACTAACACTAGGTGTATCTGATTTCGTGACTTCTTTCATGCATAATATTCTAGAACTTTCCCCGTTTTGAGCTCAGTATAGGGTTAGAGATGGGATTAGAAAGGAGAATATTTTAATATACATGAGAGAGTTCCTATAAAAGTACAGTGTTTAGGAAATTGCCCCAATTTATTTTTTTTTCCTATTACTACCCCCAGCCCTGTCCTTAACCACAAGCCAAGCTCTAAGTGGGAGTGTCCTGATTTATCGCCTACAAAATTTGCCCAAGTTCAGGAACAAGAAGCGCACACTGCATTAAGTACAGAAGACAAATTGTTTTGGAGATAAACTTTAATAATGGCTTCATATTTATCTATTTTCTTTGAGATCGCCTTGTGTGGATTAAGTGTTCAGGATCATAATATACAAAGAACTTGACTACTATCGACCAGAGGGCGGATGCCCGTTTCACTTCACTATGGTAGGCCATATAAATACAAAAAGAAAAGAAAGCGACCATGTTCTTTATGAAATCAAAGTTCATATTGACATGGGAAAAAAAGTTATACACGAATATTTGCCCATGAAAGACAGCAGTTACAAAGATATGCACTACTTTGTTCTTTGCTGTATTGTTTAATATTTTTTTTTAAAATCCACCCGTCTTCTCTCAGAGGTGTGAAAACTGACAAAGGCTCTTTTCGGACTATACTGACAAAAAAAAGTTAGAAACGTAAATTCCAAACTCAATCGACTCTAATTGAAGGGAGATAAACCCCCAAATTTATGACTCTCTTTATTTTGATGGCCGTCTTGCCGCTAAAGTCTCAGACAGTAATAGTCCAATCAAATTGAAATTTGGCATCGAGAAAACACATTAAAGGGAGACAATAACTTACCTTTTTAATACATCAAACTGTCCAATAAAACTTACTGAACTCAGACCTATTAAGACATTTACTATACATATCAGCGTAAGCAATAAATTCGATAAAGACAACACGAATCGAACGGAGAGGACGATGATTGCACCTGCAGCCAGTAAGCATATTCGTTTATTACAATTTAAGGAATATGGTTGGTCATATTGATGTGTTTATTTAATTTTTTTTTTTTCGCGGAGGCTCGGGCCTAGAGAGGGGAGGAGAAAGGAGAGAGAGAGGGTGGGACAGTTGGAGGTATAGATCTGGTTTGAATGTGCATTGTGGGAACAGCCGTTATCATTTCGTTTAAGTATTGGGAGACATCATGCTCAGTCTTAACCTTACACTTCCCGCTGGTCAGTAGTACATAAGGGTGTGTTACTACTATGTGTAATGACGATAATACATTAATAATAATTATAATAGTAGTATTAAGACGTTCATATGTCTGATAGTCAGTGGACACCCTCGCACTGTATTTCACATGACTATTATCTACGGCAGACCAGCCCACTCAGTAACGTTCTCAACTGGGGAACATGCAATCTGACCGCCAGTTTGCGTACACTGATCATTGACATTTAGACAACAAATTTCCCTGCCAACTGCCAGGTTCCCATTTTACACAAGAGTGGGCTGAGGAAAACGCAATATGTTCTCCAGATACATTGAGACTTGACTGTGATTTGAGTTGAACCCCCAATTATTTTTAAATTCTAAACCCAATAGACAGACAGAGAGACAGACAAACAGACGGACGGACGGACGGACAGTCAGACAGACAGACAGACAGACAGACATACAGACAGATAGATAGATAGATAGATAGATATTAGAACTGTGAGATAGATAGATAGATAGATAGATAGATAGATAGATAGATAGATAGATAGATAGATAGATAGATAGATAGATAGATAGATAGATATTAGAACTGTGAGACAGACGAGTCTACTTGTAGATTCTCTCTTATCGTCTCAAGCTGTTTTGGTGAAATGTAAAGTTCAGAAGTTGGTGGTGAGTCCGCAATAAACAGACAGTATTGGAAAATTTATGTTCTCCTTTAAGTGCACTAAATGAAAATCGATAGTGTCTCTTTCTCTCTTTCTCGTCCTCTCTCTCTTTCTCTCTCGTCTCTCTCTTTCTCTCTCGTCTCTCTCTCTCTTTCTCTCTCTTTTCTCTCTCTGTCTCTCCGTCTGTCTGTGTCTCTCCCTCTTTCTCTCTCTGTCTCACTCTCTATCTATGTCTCTCTCGCTCTCCTTCTTTCTCTCTCGGCTTCTCTCTGTCTCTCTTTTTTCTCTCTCTGTCTTTATGTCTCTCTGTCTGTCTTTCTATCTGTCTGTCTGTCTGCCTGTATGTCTGTCTCTCTCTGTGTCTCTCTGTCCATCTGTCTATCTCTCTTTCTCTCTATCTCTTCCTCTCCCTCTCTCTCTTTCCTTCTCTTTTCTCTCTCTCTCTCTCTCTCTCTCTCCTGAAATGTAGAGAGCCACCCTGGTTGTAAGTCCATCTCTTATACTATAGACCCCGCACTTACCTAATCCAGTCCTAACTACAACTATTCCTAACTACTCTAGAGCCAGAGTTAGAATTTGACGCAGGAACTATTAACTGTCTATGTGACAACAAACATTCAACAACATCCTATAACGTTAATAATTCTTTAATATACGCATGTTTCCGTATGAAATAACATGGTGTAAAGAATTGAGAACTCTCCAAAAAACTCTAGATCTAGACAGATTTAGACATATTTGTCTCTCCAGTCTGTATGTGCCTGCCTGCCTGCCTGCCTGCCTGCCTGCCTGCCTGCCTGCCTGCCTGTCTGTCTGTATGTCTGTTTGTCTGTTAGTCTGTCTGTTGGACTCAGAACGACAAGCTCACCGACTTGATTCTCACCACAATCAAGCTATATTGTATCCACAGAGCATACTACATAATTCTTCAGCCTACCCAAGTGTGAAAACAAAACCTCGCTATAGGCAGTGAAGGTTATTGTAGAAATGTCAGTGACCAGTGCACGTAAACTAATAGCAGCACTTTGTGCTCCCCAGGGTGTTTGAGAACGTTACTGAGTATTCTGGTCTGCTGTAAGTAACAGTCATGTCAGATAAATGTGTGAGGGTCTCAGCTGAATACGAGACTTGTGAACGTCATTAATTTTATAACTTGAAACAACACCCATTCTTTGAATGGGTTCCTAATGCCTGAACTCAACAGTAAATCCTGGTGACTTACAAACTCACTGACAACATATAACAACAAAGCATAGGGCAACCTTTAACCTATGAACTCTGACTATGGGAAACAACCCATCTTTTGCTTCACCAATTTGAAACAGCAACTGGCTGTGACACAAATCTTTACAAAGAAGAATCTGTCTAGAAGTGAAGTGAATGCAAAAAAAAAACTGAATCACTGTGCAATTAGTTTCAATGCATTATGGGTTGATTAAATTACTATCCGCTTCCGTTGTAGAGTAGTTAAAGACAGATGGGCATGTGGTTGATTTTTTTTTTTTTTGCTGTATATTTTCAATTCTAGAACAGATCTACGGTTTTTTTTTCTTTAAAAATAATCTCACAGATTTGTTGAGATGTATAGTATCGTTTAGCACATGGGGAAATTTAATCCAGCTCAAAACATCACAAACTTCAACTGATGATATAAACCAAACTTGCCATCCCAAATTTGTGATCTCTTTTCAAAATGAGAGGACCAATCAACCAATGGACAGTTGTCTATATGCACACTATACTTTCCGCCAATGAGCGTCGTAAATTCTGGGGTGTGTCAGCTTCTCGACTTTATTTACGAAATCTCCGGGACTTGGCCCCTGCCTCTATATTTTATCAGTCGAGACTCGTGGGAGAATTCCATGAAAATGTTCATAATTAATCATTCTAAAGGTGAACATAAATCACACGTAGTGTGTCTATCACTAACACCAGGTGTATCTGATTTCGTGACTTCTTTCATGCATAATATTCTAGAACTTTCCCCGTTTTGAGCTCAGTATAGGGTTAGAGATGGGATTAGAAAGGAGAACATTTTAATATACATGAGAGAGTTCCTATAAAATTACAGTGTTTAGGGAATTGCCCCAATTTATTTTTTTTTCCTATTACTACCCCCAGCCCTGTCCTTAACCACAAGCCAAGCTCTAAATGAGAGTGCCCTGATTTATCGCCTACAAAATTTGCCCGAGTTCAGGAACAAGAAGAGCAAACTGCTTTAAGTACAGAAGACAAATTGTTTTGGAGATAAACTTTAATAATGGCTTCTTATTTATCTATTTTCTTTGAGATCGCCTTGTGTGGATTTGGTGTTCAGGATCATAATATTAAAGAACTTGACTACTATCAACCAGACGGCGGATACCCGTTTCACTTCACTATGGTAGGCCATATACATACAAAAAGAAAAGAAAGCTATCATATTGTTTATGAAATCAAAGTTCATATTGATATGTACAAAAAAAGTTATACCCGAATATTTGCCCATAAAAGACAGCAGTTGCAAAGATACGCACCACTTTGTTCTTTGCTTTATTGTTTAAATTTAAAAAGAAAATCCGCCTGTCTTCTCTCAGGGGTGTGACAACTGACGAAGGCTCTTTTCGGACTATACTGACAATAAAAAGTTAGAAACGTAAATTCCAAACTCAATCGACTCTAATTGAAGGGAGATAAACCCCCAAATTTATGACTCTCTTATTTTGATGGCGTCCTGCCGCTAAAGTCTCAGACAGTAATAGTCCAATCAAATTGAAATTTGGCATCGAGAAAGCACATTAAAGGGAAACAATAACTTACCTTTTTAATACATCAAACTGTCTAATAAAACTTACTGAACGCAGACCTATAATGACATTTACTATACCCATCAGCGTAAGCAATAAATTCGATAAAGACAACACGAATCGAACGGAGAGGACGATGATTGCACCTGCAGCCAGTATGCATATTCGTTTATTACAATTTTAAGGAATATGGTTGGTCATATTGATGTGCTTATTTAATTTTATTTTTTTGCGGAGGCTGGGCCTAGAGAGAGGAGGAGAAAGGAGAGAGAGAGGGTGGGACAGTTGGAGGTATAGATCTGGTTTGAATGTGCGTTGTGGGAACAGCCGTAATCATTTCGTTTAAGTATTGGGAGACATCATGCTCAGTCTTAACCTTACACTTCCCGCTGGTCAGTAGTACATAACGGTGTGTTACTACTATGTGTAATGACGATAATACATTAATAATAATTATATTAATAGTATTAAGACGTTCATATGTCTGATAGTCAGTGGACACCCTCGCACTGTATTTCACAAGACTATTATCTAGGGCAGACCAGGCCACTCAGTAACGTTCTCAACTGGAGAACAAGCAAACTGAATGCCAGTTTGCGTACACTGATCATTGACATTTAGGCAACAAATTTCCCTGCCAACTGCCAGGTTTCCATTTTACACAAGGGTGGGCTGAGGAAAACGCAATATGTTCTCCAGATACATTGAGACTTGACTGTGATATGAGTTGAACCCCCAATTATTTTTAAATTCTAAACCCAATAGACAGACAGACAGACAGACAGACAGACGGACGGACGGACGGACGGACGGACAGACAGACAGACAGACAGACAGACGGACGGACGGACAGTCAGACAGACAGACAGACAGACAGACAGACAGACAGGCAGGCAGGCAGGCAGGCAGACAGACAGACAGACANACAGTCATGTCAGATAAATGTGTGAGGGTCTCAGCTGAATACGAGACTTGTGAACGTCATTAATTTTATAACTTGAAACAACACCCATTCTTTGAATGGGTTCCTAATGCCTGAACTCAACAGTAAATCCTGGTGACTTACAAACTCACTGACAACATATAACAACAAAGCATAGGGCAACCTTTAACCTATGAACTCTGACTATGGGAAACAACCCATCTTTTGCTTCACCAATTTGAAACAGCAACTGGCTGTGACACAAATCTTTACAAAGAAGAATCTGTCTAGAAGTGAAGTGAATGCAAAAAAAAAACTGAATCACTGTGCAATTAGTTTCAATGCATTATGGGTTGATTAAATTACTATCCGCTTCCGTTGTAGAGTAGTTAAAGACAGATGGGCATGTGGTTGATTTTTTTTTTTTTTTGCTGTATATTTTCAATTCTAGAACAGATCTACGGGTTTTTTTTTCTTTAAAAATAATCTCACAGATTTGTTGAGATGTATAGTATCGTTTAACACATGGGGAAATTTAATCCAGCTCAAAACATCACAAACTTCAACTGTTGATATAAACCAAACTTGCCATCCCAATTTTGTGATCTCTTTTCAAAATGAGAGGACCAATCAACCAATGGACAGTTGTCTATATGCAAACTATACTTTCCGCCAATGAGCGTCGTAAATTCTGGGGTGTGTCAGCTTCTCGACTTTATTTACGAAATCTCCGGGACTTGGCCCCTGCCTCTATATTTTATCAGTCGAGACTCGTGGGAGAATTCCATGAAAATGTTCATAAATCATTCTAAAGGTGAACATAAATCACACGTAGTGTGTCTATCACTAACACCAGGTGTATCTGATTTCGTGACTTCTTTCATGCATAATATTCTAGAACTTTCCCCGTTTTGAGCTCAGTATAGGGTTAGAGATGGGATTAGAAAGGAGAACATTTTAATATACATGAGAGAGTTCCTATAAAATTACAGTGTTTAGGAAATTGCCCCAATTTATTTTTTTTCCTATCACTACCCCCAGCCCTGTCCTTAACCACAAGCCAAGCTCTAAGTGGGAGTGTCCTGATTTATCGCCTACAAAATTTGCCCGAGTTCAGGAACAAGAAGCGCACACTGCATTAAGTACAGAAGACAAATTGTTTTGGAGATAAACTTTAATAATGGCTTCTTATTTATCTATTTTCTTTGAGATCGCTTTGTGTGGATTAAGTGTTCAGGATCATAATATACAAAGAACTTGACTACTATCAACCAGAGGGGGGATTCCCGTTTCACTTCACAATCGTAGGCCATATAAATACAAAAAGAAAAGAAAACGACCATGTTCTTTATGAAGTCAAAGTTCATATTGACATGTGAAAAAAAAAAAGTTATACACGAATATTTGCCCATGAAAGACAGCAGTTACAAAGATATGCACTACTTTGTTCTTTGCTTTGCTGTTTAATTTTTTTTTTATTTAAATCCGCCTGTCTTCTCTCAGAGGTGTGAAAACTGACGAAGGCTCTTTTCGGACTATACTGACAATAGAAAGTTAGAAACGTAAATTCCAAACTCAATCGACTCTAATTGAAGGGAGATAAACCCCCAAATTTATGACTCTCTTATTTTGATGGCCGTCCTGCCGCTAAAGTCTCAGACAGTAATAGTCCAATCAAATTGAAATTTGGCACCGAGAAAGCACATTAAAGGGAGACAATAACTTACCTTTTTACTACATCAAACTGTCCAATAAAACTTACTGAACTCAGACCTATTAAGACATTTACTATACCCATCAGCGTAAGCAATAAATTCGATAAAGAAAACACTAATCGAACGGAGAGGACGATGATTGCACCTGCAGCCAGTATCCATAATATTCGTTTATATTATTTAAGGAATATGGTTGGTCATAATAATGTGTTTAACAATTTTTTTTTTTTTTGCGGAGGCTGCGGCCAGAGAGGGGAGAAGAAAGGAGAGAGAGAGAGGGTGGGACAGTTGGAAGTATAGATCTGGTTTGAATGTGCATTGTGGGAACAGCCGTTATCATTTCGTTTAAGTATTGGGAGACATCATGCTCAGTCTTAACCTTACACTTCCCTCTGGTCAGCAGTACATAACGATGTGTTACTACTATGTGTAATAACGATAATACATTAATAATAATTATATTAATAGTATTAAGACGTTCATAAATATGTCTAATAGTCAGTGGACACCCTCGCACTTTATTTCACACGACTATTATCTACGGCAGACCCAACCACTCAGTAACTTTCTCAACTGGAGAACATGCAATCTGACCGCCAGTTTGCGTACACTGATCATTGACATTTAGAACACAAATTTCCCTGCCAACTGCCAGGTCCCCATTTTACACAAGGGTGGGCTGAGGAAAACGCAATATGTTCTCCAGATACATTGAGACTTGACTGTGATATGAGTTGAACCCCCCATTATTTTTAAATTCTAAACCCAATAGACAGACAGACAGACAGACACAGACAGACAGACAGACAGACAGACAGACAGACAGACAGAAAGACAGACAGACAGACAGACAGACAGACAGACAGACAGACAGACAGATAGATAGATAGATAGATAGATAGATAGATAGATAGATAGATAGATAGATATTAGACCTGTGAGACAGACGAGTCTACTTGTAGATTCTCTCTTATCGTCTCAAGCTGTTTTGGTGAAATGTAAAGTTCAGAGGTTGGTGGTGAGTCCGCAATAAACAGACAGTATTGGAAAATTTATGTTCTCCTTCAAGTGCACTAAATGAAAATCGATAGTGTCTCTTTCTCTCTTTCTCGTCCTCTCTCTCTTTCTCTCTCGTCTCTCTCTTTCTCTCTCGTCTCTCTCTCTCTTTCTCTCTCTTTTCTCTCTCTGTCTCTCCGTCTGTCTGTGTCTCTCCCTCTTTCTCTCTCTGTCTCACTCTCTATCTATGTCTCTCTTGCTCTCCTTCTTTCTCTCTCGGCTTCTCTCTGTCTCTCTTTTTTCTCTCTCTGTCTTTATGTCTCTCTGTCTGTCTTTCTATCTGTCTGTCTGTCTGCCTGTATGTCTGTCTCTCTCTGTGTCTCTCTGTCCATCTGTCTATCTCTCTTTCTCTCTATCTCTTCCTCTCCCTCTCTCTCTTTCCTTCTCTTTTCTCTCTCTCTCTCTCTCTCTCTCTCCTGAAATGTAGAGAGCCACCCTGGTTGTAAGTCCATCTCTTATACTATAGACCCCGCACTTACCTAATCCAGTCCTAACTACAACTATTCCTAACTACTCTAGAGCCAGAGTTAGAATTTGACGCAGGACCTGTACTGTCTATGTGACAACAAACATTCAACAACATCCTATAACGTTAATAATTCTTTAATATACGCATGTTTCCGTATGAAATAACATGGTGTAAAGAATTGAGAACTCTCCAAAAAACTCTAGATCTAGACAGATTTAGACATATTTGTCTCTCCAGTCTGTATGTGCCTGCCTGCCTGCCTGCCTGCCTGCCTGCCTGCCTG
>JAWQUT010001656.1:0-14047 GCA_033807755.1 Ellobium chinense
AAATACAGTGCTAACTGGTCAAATTACCTCTGGTCTAGTCCTGCCATCCAGAGCCTCTTTCGACAAATGCTGAAACGGAGACCAGAACGGCTTTTCCCTTGAATTTGCCACTTTCCGCCACAAAAATGGAAACTTCTACCTCCTGTTGAAACTGAATCAGTGCATTCAAATTGCACAGCTGACTGAACTGGAGAAGAAGATGGGGAAAGAGATATAGAGCAGTTTTAGCAGTTCACTATGTGTCCGGGTACTTCTTTCTTAAGATATGAAGATGCCAATGTTTTTTTCACTGTTGGCTATATTAGGTTTTACACCTCTCATTAACTTATCCAGGGGTCCCAGGCCAGAATACTTTCCAAACATTTTGTTTAGGTTTTTTCTCCAAATTTCTTCAAACCGAAAGACATGGGGCCACTACTGAATTTGGGAGACGCCATAATAGAAGAAAATACATTAGACTATTTCCGTCTAATTATCGACAACAAAACTCTGATGTGACGTCTATACACATACTTACAACCGAATGTAGAGTAACGAGCTCTCAAAATCAGACAACTAGACTTTTCATAAATACAGCATCTGTCCCTTCCACTGTATTCATATGAAAGTCAAGATTTTTAGTTTATCAGTATTCTCCTTTTATGACACCGACAACATGATCACAATGCCATCAATCTAGTCAAGGTGTAATTTAGTATAGAGTCACCTGCCCACCTAGCGGCCAGGCCGAGGTGCGGCCACTTTACAGAACTAGACCTCAAATAGACTGTATTCACACAAAATTTCCAGAGTAACTTCCGTTAGTTCAATAGAACGTGTTTTGGTTCCATCCGGTACATCTTCTACCGTTAGAGTGGAAGAGGCGGCAAATTTTGGTTTACCCTTTGTAAAATAGACTCCAGTGAGATTTTCAAGTAGGTTGACTCAAACATTTCTTCTCATTTATACATGAATTTATTGCTGTGGTTTTGTTGTGGGTATGTCTTAAAATGCTTAAAGTTCAATATGGTGGATAGAACAAAATGATTATAAGGCAAATTGTGGAGGTACGGGGGTGGCCGCATCCAGGCCAGGCTAAATTTTATGTTGGGCTTGGTGCGGCCACACAAAAAGCAAAAATCGCAGGAAAGAGAAATCCATCTAGAGCTAGCCCTAAACTTTCCAAACCAGGACTTTGAAAGCCGGCGCTTTCAGGCCCACTAAATCTAGTAGTACAGTAAAGATCATTAACCTTGACCTGGACGCCAACACTATAGTACACTATTCTCATGCCAGCTGTAGGTCATCTAATGCTTTGAGGGTCTACAGTATACACTAATAGACCAAATGAAATATAATATAGCCTACACAGGTAATGTTCAAGTTCAAGTTCAATTTTATTTCAATTATTATTTTAATGTATGGGCACTCTGGATATGGCACAATGCATACGCTTGACGGGATTTGTCGGGCATCAAAGTAAAGCCCCAAACGCCGCAATGTTGTCTGGAGATGAGTTAACAATAGCATAAAGCCTCCTGTGGCTGGTTACCATTACTGGTATCTTTGTAAGAGACTGCTATTTTCAACTAAACTTCTTCTGGATCTAGCAATTCCGATATGCGGCCGGGAAATAAGCCTAACATACACGCCAAACGGTGCCGGCGAAAGCGAAACTAAGAAGAAACGCGCGTCAGCATTGATATTGCTGTGTACTCTACGGCATAACAGAATGCCAGTATGTATACTATACTGTACTATACGAGATGATTTTCAGTACAAGAAAGCTCTTTAAGCGCCCGACTTCATTGCAGAAGACATTCACGGTATTCTTTTTCATACTGACAGTCGATTTTCGCATTTTGAAGAGTACGAATCCTATTTTAGTAACGAGGTCACATTTTCCTGTGAAATACGAAAATTTCGTACTGGTTGGCAGCTCTGGTTTGTGTAACACTGAGGATCGTTGTTTTTTCTTTTTGGAAACAGAAAATAGTGTATGTTGTATTTTTCTGAGTATCGTTTTGTGCAGATTTAGAATAGTCTACATATTTTTTGAGTAAATTTGCATAAAGGTTCATCTCTGAGTTATGAAAAGGTCTTTGTACTGTCTGTATTCATTTGTTCCCATTTTGTACATATTATGTGGGCTTGTTTTCCTGTACATTTACATGCGGCCGTACTTAGGTCATGCTTTTATTCGCATCTAGGAGAGATGGCCGCACTTAGGGCTTACCAGTGACCGCACCTCGGCCAGGTGGCCGCACCGTGGCCATTTTTCATGACAACATTTTATTAATCTCTGCCATAAATAACAACAGTGAGTGTCTCTCGCCACTTTCAATCCACAGTTATCTTCACATGTCCTAGGTACGGCCAACAAAAAACGTTCTAGGTGTGATAGTGGAGCTAATATAAAGGGAAGTTCGCTCGTGGCCGCAAGTGGGCTGGTGACTCTAAATACAAAGAATACCGATTGACCACATAACCTCCATCAACTTATTTGTGAACGCTTTATAGTGACATCAATGGCATCATGTGGAACAACGTGGCTGAATAGCTCTGGCTTTGGACTCTGGAAGTCGTGGGTTTGATTTCTGCTAGGCTGTATTATGAATGCCAGGGAAAGCATTTTATTCATATTTTCGTCAATCTACTTGTCTGTAAAATAGTATCTGACTACAGGCGATTACTCTTGATCAGCGCTTATAAAGGGCAACGGGACTGTATGCTTCCCGAAAGCTGAGAAAGTTGTTGAATGACCTGGCCCGCTGTAGTAATCATACTGTAAAATTGAGTGAGCGGGCAGTGCCTGGTATATGGAATTTTATAAACCTCATTATTGCTAGTAAGTTGTCCCCTTTCTTGAAAGGGACCATGGTGCCTAAATTGCCAGATAAAATTCATGCAGTTAAAATTAAAATTCTAAATCTCTAATCTCAAAATGATGCGGCATTCCCGTTCCAAAAGTTTAATCATATTCAAGCTTAAAAATGTTGATTTGTTTTGTTTTTTTTTGTCTTGCATCTTTCCCATAAGCTCCGGTGTGCGCCGTACTGGGCGCAGTTCAATGGAGTTCCAACAGCCGCACCATAGGGAGAAATCATTACAAATTATTGTTGTCTTCATTGAATTCATTCTTTGAATTATTGTTGCTTTTTTTTAAAATATATATGATGATTAATCATTATGTCAGAGGAGTGAGTAAGAGCAATCCTCGATAATGTGATTCTAGTTCTGCAGACACGTACTTAGTGTTTTGCAGAGGTACGTCCCCACTTGACATGCCTCGACAGTAATTCGTCAAGCTGTGTCCTATTTTCTCTCAGCGTTACAAACATGTTAATATTTGTTTCCTTTGAACTTAAGAGAAAGCCCCTTTTATAATGTAAACAACTTCTTTAGCGAGATTCAAGTCTACGGAAGAAATTGCGGTGATTTGTTTTTATATTAACCAAATCTATTAAAAAAACCCCAAAACAACAGAAAGGATATTAAGACCTTGGCCCGATAGTAGAGTTCATTGTCTCACAAGAGCTCAGCTGTGACTCCGGAACTCTCCAGCACCGCTACATAGAGTTAACAAAGAGGGCCTACTGTTCATGCCAAACTCTCCAGTCTTTGGCTTAGTGGTTTGCAGAGGTGCGTCCCCATTTACAGATATGCATCAAGCTCTGTCCTATTTTCCCTCAGCGTTACAAACCTATTACTTAAGAAAAAAATCCCTTTTGTAGTGTAAACAACTTATTTTGCGATGTGCCATGAGAAGTTCATGTCGAGGGAAGAGAATGCGATGAATTATTTTGTAAATAGCCCAATCTACCGAAAAAAAGAAAACTCAACGATATTTTGGCCTGGTCCTGAACGTAGAGTTCACTGCAAGACTCACAAGATCTCAAGTTGGAACTGTGGAACTCTACAACACCACTACATAGGGTTACTACAGCAGTAATGCCAAGGGGCCTCGTAGTATTCCTCGGTAATCCAGCAACCACCGGAAGTCTGCTGGCCTACTGTTCAAGCGAATCTCGCCAACCTTTGGCTGTTTGTTCCTCTGATCTTCCCATCAAACTGGTTGATTCTGGCTTCCCCTCTATTCGCCCTACAACAGTCATCATTTTCTGAGCAACCTCGGCTTGTCGGTCTTTTCCTATTAATTTTGGATGAGATACCCTCTTGAACGTGTGATAATTTTTGTTAGAAAATTACAAGAAGTCTTCGTTCTGTTGCCTCGCATCTAATATGTGACGTACAGCTCACAAGAGAAGTAGTTTATTATCATGATTGTTACTTATCGAGTGTATACCTAATTACTAAGCTGAAAGAGTTATCGAAGTGAAATAATGAACTGTAGACTTGTCTTTGTGTGTGTATTATTTACTTGACGCGAACAGAAACGAAATTGAGGTGTGTGTCTGTATTTGGGATGGACGTTGGTGGGGGAGGGCTGCATCCATTTCAGTTTCTCTGTATCATCCCCGTGCCCTTGCGTCCATCTCAGAACTCAGCTGCATCCCCTGATTATTACATTGTCGGTCAAAGATAGTGTATAAGCGTCCCCACCTACACAGTGCCCTTTTAATTTTCGCCACCTACTTGGTATACCTTTGATCACATCACTGGTAGAGAATTAATACAGCCATCAAATCGATAAGTAACATCTAACATCCAACAGTTAAAGAATAATTCAAATTACAGAGGGAAAACAGGAGAGAAATGATAAAACAGAGTCATAGGGGTAGATCTAAGAAAGCTGAACAAACACTGCTATCATGAAATATAATAACAAGTAGAATGAACTCAGTCAACAGACTCCACGATACTTACATTCTGACATAATTAGAGGTGCCCCACCTCTAATTATGTCAAAATGTAAGTGACCTACATCGGAGAAAAGAAATATATATGTCATCTTTTTGAGGTTGCAATTAAACATTTGTAATCGATTGGACACTCAGTTGTAGCATATATAATTTTCAAAGAAGATAATATTGAAGAAAAGGCAAAACAAAATAAAACAAAACAAAACAATGCAAAACAAAATGAAACAAAACAAAACAAAACAAAAGAAAACATACAAAAACAACCTGGGTCAGATGTTCGTTAGACACTAGTGACTGATCATTCTTCAGGTTCAACAAAGAAAGCATGGAGGTATGAAGATGTCAGTGTTTTGTTTTTCCCTCTGTTAGCTATATATACTTTTACATACCTCATTAAAATATCAAAGGCTCCCATGCCGAAATACTTTCCACACAAATTGTATAACTCTTCCTCCAATTATTTGACATAAAAAAATGCCTCAAATTCTTCCACCTTCCGTACTTCTGCATCTATTTAAGCCTTTGAAATTCAGCTGGGACCCCGTGCCCCCCTCTTTATGGCTAGTTGTGTAGGGACTTTTTTAAATGACATACCCTTTTATCAGTTACTACTGGCATCTTCATATCTGAACATGTATTTCTAACACAAAGATGACTTTAGGTGATACAACCATCGGCTATGGTAAAGCGGTTCCATACTGTTGTACAACAGTGAACTCTCAGACAAACAAACATGAAACTGAAATAGTTTACTACAATATCTATGTAGAGATAATCTTTAATTGCCTTCTTAGTCCAATCGTGGGCATATTTGGCTCCGCTGGAACAATCATCACCATCATTGTTCTCTATCGTCATGGATATGGCGACACCACGAATATCATCCTCACATCTCTGGCTGGCTGCGATTTCATGTACTTGCTGCTAACATCAATAATCAAAATGAGTTGCCTCATCACTCGGTTCAGCCCCATGCTTGGCAAGATCTACCAAGCTTACATGCAGGTCTATATTTTCAACATCTCTCGATATGCCATGACAGTCTCTGAATTCCACATCGTGACCATAGCAACTGAGCGGATGCTGATGGTCTGTTTCCCATTTGAAGTTGGCAGATGGTTCACAGCACCAAGGTGTATGTGTGTGTTAACGTGCTTGTATGTTTTCGTGTTTCTTCTCTTTTGGCCTTTCCTATTTCTTCGGTTTAAATTAGAGTGGGCATTTGATCGAGAATTCAATCAAACGATTCCAACAATAACATTGCCGGATTTTTATCTCCAGAACGCCTCGATTCTCGACTTTTATAACTCGCCAGTTCTGGCCGTTCTTCTCTATCCTGGCATCTGTGCTTATCTTGTGTTGAGTTCATGTGTGATTGCGTACAAACTACACGTGCACGGGCTGAAAAGGAAGACGCTGACAACAGGTAGTCACCAGCAAATTGACCGGAAGTCCACACGCATGCTACTAGTACTTTGTATCATTACTAGTTGTCTGTTCATGCCTTCGCTTGTCATGTACATGTTCTCTGCATTTGGTGATCCCGGCTTTTTGTCTCTTGCCAACATTGGATTCTTTTTTAACATCAAGGACTTGTTCGACATTCTATACTCTGCCACTAATTTCATCCTCTATATTTTCATGTCCAGAAAATTTTACAATACTCTCAGATCTTTGTTTTCATGCACCGTTCGTTCCTAAGCAATACAGTGTACGACCACTAATTTCATCCTCCATATTTTCATCTTCAGAAAAATGTACAATAGCCTCGGATTTTTGTTCTCTCGCACCATTCGTTCCTGAACAATCCAAACAGCTTTAGACCTTTAGGAAAAGACCATATTATGCTTCGTCATCTTCGCACGAGATTTGTGGCATTTATCTACATTTTATTGTATCACCACAGCGGTAGAGCACTTATAAAATTTTAACGTATCCACGTTTACAGACTATATCCAAAGTTTTGAGCATCTCCTAGCTCCTCATTGTATAGATTTATTTAGAATACATCTTTAAGTGAGCAACCAGAACCCCTACAAAACGACGAAGGATGAACCCAAGGCAAAAGCAAGAAGTGGGAAGTAAGAGCTAAGGGAAGGTAGGAAGAAGGTGACTGTAGTAAAGGCTTTTATATACAGAAGCTTTACTATGTAGTTCCTTTTATGTCGTTTAACGTTTAAATCGTCATTCAAAGACATTGGAAGGGCTTTAAGATGACAGCATTTTCCTCCAATCATCGGAAGGAGTGGAAAGATTCTTAGATTGCAGTCATTTTCCTCCAGCCATTGAAAAAGGGTGGAAAGATTTTCAGATTGCATTCATTATCGTGCAACCACTGAAGAGAGGTTGAGAGGTGTCCAGAGTGCAGTTATTCTCTTCTAACCATTGAGGATGAGACGGGAAGTTTCCTTCTGAGTTATAAACGAGACGAGCATTGCAGCCAGGATCAGGGGCATGGCACACTGGCATACCACCACATGGTCCCAAGAAACCTGTGATATGAATGGTGCCAGATTAAGTAGAATTCTTATGCGATTGTAAAAGAAACAGTGAATGTACATAACGAATCGCGGTATTCACAAGATGGGGCAACAGAAAGTGGAAACAAATACAGAACTTATGAAATACAGCAGGTCTATGAATTTGAAGGAGGAGGGAGAGGGAGAGGGAGAAGGAGAGGGAGAAGGAGAGGGAGAAGGAGAGGGAGAGGGAGAAGAAGCTAACTAGATTAAAAAAAAATTAAAATTAGAACTATTCTGTCGTATTATCTTAGATCTCTTAGTCCCTGCAGTGTACTGCCTCTAAAGCTTAGTACTTTTTGCAATAGGCCTTCATAAATGTCAAATCGGATTGTATTCAAGAGGACTAGAACAGAATAAACACGCAAAACAAAGAAAATAAAGGGGGAAAGCAGCGAAGGAATAAACAGTAATGATAATTAAAAACAACAACAACAAGGAACTCACAGCATTTTGTTTGAATAGAAACGTATCTTCAAAATGTGGAAACTGCCATACCTGTTGAGAGACTGTCGATTAGTTTGCTTTGGTGCGACTCCCTAAAGCAAATAATGAAACACAATACAAACAAGAGTCCTGCATTCACGGTTTTCATTGTGATGGTGATGTTACTGTTAGCAGTGTGACATGTGCTGAATCGTCTGATCTAACAAACAGCCTGGAGACAGATCTGCTCTGCCGCACCCATCTGACAGTTATTATCTTCTGATGTGCTAAAAGGTGGAAATCCGGGTTGAGACATTCTGATTAATTTTGACGCCCCATCACTATACAAAGCCATTTTCAGGCTGAAAAGAGGGGGTGTGGTGGAGGATCAGGGATGGAGGTAAAGGGGATAATGTCATGCCCTCATGACTGTCAGAGGCGTAAAGCACCTTTATACTGTATTATACCGTCACAGTCACAGGCAGTTCACCATCTCATTTGAGTGAATTTTTTAGGAGCGGAAAAAAAACTATACCATCGCAAGAAAATAATGTCAGTTCCAAGCTTTGGTACTGTGTTTTTTTTTTTCAAACCGGTGATTTCGTAACTTGCTTTCTTGTAAGATTTCTGATGAATGTATTGGGCTGTAGCAAGTGCAAATATATGCCAGTTTCAAATTGCCTATCTGTGAGATAGGCCATCTATCTATGGCTGTGACAATATGGGACACACATAGTGTGGATGAATTCTATAAGAATCTCATAGGGAGGCAGCTTGGCCGTGTGGTTTGTGAGTCACACTCAGAAACTGAAGACTTTCAAGTCTAAGGTTTATGTGTTTGATTCGCGAGCTGGGCGGTTTACTTTGTAGTGTCCTTAATAAAGACACTTTACTCCCATAAAATCCTCACTCGACTCAGGTGTAAATGAGTACCTGACTTTAGAGCTCGGGGGAGCAGGGCGCTGCAACGCTGGCCACCAGCAAAGACGTTGTTATGTATTGTAATACTTGTATGATGTAACTGTTGTATGTGCTTTTATTATGAATGAGATGTATAACATTGTATGATATTGTATAACAATTTCTCTATGGGGTAAAAAAAAGTCGTATTTTCATTTTCATATTTTATTCGAGTTCAGACTATAAACGTGGGTCACTTAAAGCAACCCAAATGAATTCCGTAACAGACACATCTGAGCGTTCCAGCAAGAAAGCAGAAGATGATTTAAAAAAGTAAGTTAACATACCTATAACTAGGTGAACTAGGTCTACTTTATCCAGTGATTCATTCACCCAGTCATAATTATATGTAAATAGGTGACGGTGACGTCATATTTACACCTTCATATTTTGTTCCTGTTATCTTTGCTCCGGATTGAAAAGAGCTGAGGTGATTAATCCTTGTGTGGATTGATAACATTGTTTTTGTTATTCATGTTGTTGGTTTTTTTTTTTTGTCGATGTGTGAATTATGGAAAAATATTAATAGAGAAAGCCAACTGCTTATATATCAGTGTAATTGTATGTCTGTTTGTCTTTCTTTCCATTTTAACCTTCCTTCGTTTGGCAGTTAATTTTAGTCTTGAATACCTATGGCTGCAACAAGAACAAGGAAACAAGAATAACAAGAACAAGAAAAACAACAACAACAACAACAACAACAACAACAACAACAACAACAACAACAACAACAACAGGACAACAACAAGAACAACAACAACAACTGCAATAGCATGAACATCTATGAAATATAACAACACCAACAAGAAGAACGCTATCAAAATCAAACAAATGCATCAAATAACAAGAACAGCACTACCCCCTCCCCCTCTCCTCTCCCCCAAGACAAAGTGTATTGACTTTTTGCTTTTGTCAGACACTGAATTACTCTGCAATATATCGATACTCAAACCTCATGATGTATTTTTTTCGCTCTTCATTCTCTCTCATTCTAGCACGAAAGCATTCTTACTGTTACCCTTGTCTTTATCTTTCTCTCATTAAAACTAACACATATACACTGCTCTTCTTTTCATTTCTCTCACTTAAATAACACAGGCACACACTTCTTGTTTGCCTTGTCCAACCCTTCTCTCATTCAAACAAATGCACGTACACTGCTCTTCTTTTCCNTGATGTATTTTTTTCGCTCCTCTTTCTCTCTCATTCTAGCACGAAAGCATTCTCACAGTTACCCTCGCCTTTATCGTTCTCTCATTAAAACTAACACATATACACTGCTCTTCTTTTCATTTCTCTCACTTAAATAACACAGGCACACACTTCTTGTTTGCCTTGTCCAACCCTTCTCTCATTCAAACAAATGCACGTACACTGCTCTTCTTTTCCCTTATCTCACTTACATAACACAGATGCACTCTTTCTGTTCACCCCGTTCAGTCCTTCTCTCATTCAGAATAACACTTGTACATTGATCTCTCTCTCCTTCCTCTCACTCATACTAACACAAAGCTCTTCCTTATGGTCCTGTCTTTATCCTTCTCTCATTCAAACCAACACATGTATGCTGCTCCTCCTTCCCTGTCTCTCACTCATATTAAAACACAGTCTTCCTGCTTACCCTGCCCTTAAACTCCTCTCAAGCAAACGAACACAATATGTACACTCCTAATTTTCTCTCCTCGCTTACTCATATACCAAGACATGCACATTCTCCCTGATTACCCATCCTTCTCTCATTCAAACCAACACCTGTGCACTCCTCCCTTCTGTCACATACTACTACTACTACTACTAATGCGGTTTATATTTATATGTCTCGTATCCAGGATAATGCCTGCTCACGCGACTTCAAACTAGTATTACCCCGGCAAGCCTGATCACTCTAGCACTTTCTCAACTCCCTGGGAAGCATACTGTGTCGCTACCATGTATAGGTGCTGCTGACTAGCATTTTGACAATATTTTTCATTGCCTATAGCCGGGTATCCATTTTATAGACGAGTCGACGGAGGAAAATGTGAATGACATGCTTTCCCACGGCACCTACAACACGACCGTGGTTGGGAGTCGAACCCATGACCTTTAGATCTCGAGTTCAACGCCGCAACCATTTGGCCACGTTGCTCTTCATACTAACACAAGAACTCTTCCTGTTATAAAGACTCCCACTCCAGTTAACACATATTCACTTCACATTTTTTCTTCTCTCCCACTCATACCAACTCTAGCACACTCTTCCTCTTTGCCCTCCCTTTATCTTTCTGTCATTCAAACCAAAGTAGATGCTCTCTCTTTATCTTTCTCTCACTCACACTGATACAGCGCAGTCTTCCAGTTTACCTTTCTCTCATTTGTATCTGACAAGAGAACCCTTTCTCTTCTCTCACTAATACGAGTGGTTACTCAGTCATGCTCTTCTTCTCCTCCTTTCTTATGCTCATACACTCGCTCTCTACATTTAAGTATTCTTATTCTGTCACTTATTTTGTACCACTTTGTTGGATTAAAGTAAGAATGAAAAACTAGTGGTGACATCAGTGGCATCGGAGCAGCATGGCCAAATAGCCTCGCTGTTGGGTTCTGAAAGTCGTGGGTTCGATTTCTGCTTTGGTCATTCACATTTTTGTCAATCCACTTGTCTGTAAAATGGTATCTGACTACAGGCAGTGAAAGATATCGTTCAAATGCTCTTGATCAGCATCTATAAAGGGCAGTGAGACTACGTTCCCCAGGAAGCTGATCAAATGTTGAATGATCTGGCCTGATGGAGTAATCATAATGTGAAATTGCATTATCACCTTTCTTACCGTTTATCTTGCCCGTATTCCTCTCATTCAAACTTCTGCACACGTCTTCTCTACTCATTTTTCCTTCTCATATAACATAGGTGTTCTTTTCCAGTTTACCCTGCCCAATCTTTCTCTTAAATATGCTAACATATGTACACTGTCTTATTTTCCTTTCTCTCACTAACTCAGACCAGGGACGCAGCGTTCATGTAATCTACGAATCTGAGACTACCAACAAGTGTTTTCAAACATCACCTCAATCCTGTTTCGCCCACGATCGATTTACAAGCATTGACAATACGATATTTTCTATCTTAGCTAGTTTTCTTCGCCAATAATCTGAAGGTACACACTGTTTCACAGATTCAACATTCCCATATCCTCAGTGCAAAGCGCCCAAAGGCAATGCAAAAAGTGAAACTTTTTAAAAAATCGGACAATAATCTGTGAAAAAACTCTGAAATTTGCTTACTCCCTATTCTGACGGTGTCTTGTTGTTTCTTCTCACGCAAGATCCTTTCCGTGCAAGTCTTCCATTTTTTTTTCTCGACGAGCCGACGAGAGGTTGGCGGTCTAGACATACTAGAGTTGCCAGATTTGGCTCTTTTGATATCAAATTCCCAATTTTTGACTTTTTAAAAGCCATTGATTCCCACCAAAGGAAGAAAAAAGATAGGATATAAATGCTAGATTACAAAAAAAAAAAAAGTCATCCTCACTATGCCCCTCACTAAGACATGCTCTTCTTCTTCTTCTACCTTCTTATGTCCATACACACACTCAACAGTTAAATGTTAGTATTCAGTCATTCGTGCCCTCTTGTCGGATTAAAGTAAGAATGAAAAGTACTACGGTTCATTAAAAAGATGAACAAGGGTTTTAAAACTATTTTTGTTCCAACTGAATGGATTGTTTCCAAATTTTGCATAGGCGTCTACAGCAATTTTGTGTTAACAGAAAAAAAAAATTCAGAATGTCTCGATATCTCGATATCGTCTCTGTGGTTAAAGTTTTCCTCCTAAATAATATTAGTAAATGAACGATAACAGGTACGTTTCTCACATGCATGATTGTACATTATCAAACTCGAAATTGTAAACATTAGAGAAAACATATTGATAGAAATTGCACAAAGGCAGCGAAAACAAAGAAAACATATTCAAGAACCGTTTAAGAGGCATTTACTTTAAGACAACGGAACAATGCAACGAAGTTGCAAGGTTATATCGTGAATATCGAAGGGTAGTCCAGAAGTCAACACATTTTGTCATTGGCACCTAGTAGTAGAACTGCGTGCCATTTGTTGGTCTTCAAACCGAAAGACATGGGGGCCACCACTGAATTTGGGAGACGCCATAACAGAGGAATAAACATTAGACTACTTCCGTCTAATTATCGACAACGATCCCTGATGTGACTTAAATGCGTACATACATACAACCGAATGTAGAGTAACGAGCTCTCAAAATCAGACAACTAGATTTTTCATAAATACAACATCTGTCCCTTCCACTATATTCATTAGAAAGTCAAGATTTTTAGTTTATCAGTATTCGCCTCTTATGACACCGACAAACATGATCACAATGTCATCAATCTTGTCAAGGTATAAATACAAAGAATACCGACTGACCACATAACCTCCATCAACTTATTTGTGAACGCTCTATAGTGACATCAATGGCATCATGTGGAACAATGTGGCTGAATAGCTCTGGCTTTGGACTCTGGAAGTCGTGGGTTTGATTTCTGCTAGGGTTATATTATGAATGCCAGGGAAAGCATTTTATTAATATTTTCGTCAATCTACTTGTCTGTAAAATAGTATCTGACTACAGATCATCGCCTATAAAGGGCAACAGGACTGTATGCTTCCCGAAAGCTGAGAATGTTGTTGAATGACCTGGCCCGCTGGAGTAATCATACTGTGAAATTGCGTGAGCGGGCAGTGCCTGGTATATGGAATTTTATAAACCTCATTATTACTAGTTAGTTGTCCCCTTTCTTGAAAGGGACCATGGAGATTATAAATTGCCAGATAAAATTCATGCAGTTAAAATTAAAATTCTAAATCTCTAATCTCAAAATGATGCGGCATTCCCGTTCCAAAAGTTTAATCATATTCGAGCTTAAAAATGTTTATTTTTAATTTTTTTTTTTGTCTTGCATCTTTCCCATAAGCTCCGGTGCGCGCCGTGCTGGGCGCAGTTCAATGGAGTTCAACAGCCACACCAGAGGGAGAAATCATTACAAATTATTGTTGTCTTCCTTGAATTCATTCTTTGAATTATTGTTGCTTTCTATGATTTCCTGCATCTAGACTATGGTCCAGTTACTCGCCAAACAAGTAAAAAGCACAACTGCAAATAACAACTCGTCATTTGTGAATTTTATTATTGTATTCTAAGGTTCCTTCGTGCTAATCTCGATGTCACAAATTTAAACTTATATTTTTTAAAAAGTAGACTAGCTGAAGTATCCGGGCAGGGGGAGGGGGAGGAAGGGAGGGATGTGAAGCATCAGTGAACTATCACGTTTCTACTCCTCT
>JAWQUT010001657.1:0-10591 GCA_033807755.1 Ellobium chinense
AAGAATCTTAGTAGAAAAATATCAGACGAGGAGCTTTACTAATGTAAGCCTACAAAAGTACAGCATCACATTCAGCGCAAGATCGAAGCAAATGCCCAGTGGCGAGGACAGAATGGAGAAGAAAACCAGAAACCATTTGGAGAAAACACACAATCGTGACCTCACGGTAAAAGATCTAGCCGTATCATGTTCATCAAAAGATCAGAAACTCACAAAACAAATCATGCGAATTCACACTCACCGATGATTTCGACAGGATGATATCAGTGTGACCCGCCTTTCGTCTTCGTAATGCCCACCTCTAACATGACAGTCAGTAAGCAATCCGAACATGAAACTAAAGTTTTGGGCTGTCCATGTGATGTATATTACATAACTGCATTTTTCTTATCATTTTACCTTGCTGACTCTCTGGATTTCCCTATTGCCATTTTCCCTTTTCACCTTTCATTTACTAACATTTATTTCTATACTAAATTTTAAATCCTGTCATTCTCTCTCTACCCCCATCCTTTCAAATCCTTCACTGCAGATTTCGCTTTCTCTTTTTCTCTCCCACATCTCTCCTGCTCTCTCTGTTCAACAATAACTTTCTCATGGTAACATAGAATGATAACGACACAAAAAAGTGAACGCACGATATTCACCATGAAATCAAGAGTTTTTAAGATACATAAATGGAATTTTCACACTGTATAGCTGAACCATATGGAATTTTCACACTGTATAGCTGAACCACAGAGATAAAAATTCCTTGAAAATTTCACTCAGTTTCACCTATTCTGCAGAATATGGTAACCAGTCACCTTTGACATCTATAGTAGAACCTTAATACTAAGTATGCATGGAAAACGGATACTTTATGTTAAGATGTACTTAATATCGAGCTTCACTTGAATAATGAATTGATAGAATAACACTTACTTCGTGCTTGTGAATTCCATACTTGATAACAAGGTCCATAGAAAAACGAACACCTGTATCACAAGTTGCATCTTAAATTTATTATTTTGAATTTTCTCCCTTGGGGCTTCCTCAGGAGACTAACAACTAACTGAACTGAATAGACAAGGTGCTGAACCGAACAAACCTCACCCAATCTCAAGCACATACAAAAACAATTCACAACTCATATACAAAAACAGAAGGCTAGGGTTCGAGGATCAATAACAAGGTAAACTTAGTAAATAAGTACTAAATATCGATATTTCACGATATTTAATTTTCTTTCCTATCGTAAGACTACTCTCAGTCTGCTGCTCCTGCCATCTTTACCTCACTCAACCTGTGATTACTTTGCCTGTCCCTCCCCCTCCCTCCACCAATCTGGTATCCTTTCCCTTCTTCTGCATTTCTTCCTTTTCTTTTCGCTCTTCCACGTCTTGCTCGCACTCTACATGTATGCCTGACTTCCCTTCTCCATCTCTTTCTCTCTCTCCTTCTTTTATTCACTCTTATTGTCTCCCTCTTCACTTCTCGATCTCGTGTCATATATCAATCTATGAAGATCTTCTCATAAAACATCCATTTTTGAAACGACACATTCCTCCATATTCCTGAAAGCTCTTAATTTGATTCTGCACTAAGTATTAAGTGACGCCCACCAGCACAGAATTTAAAAGGATTTCCGCTTTTAAACTAGAGAAAGAGAAATAATGTGCAATGAATTGCCACAACGCCAAATTTTCAAGGCGTATGCTTTTCATTTCAGTAGGTGCATGGAGTTATACTGCTACCCATGTTTTAGCGATCATGGTAATTTTCATTTCACTATGGTGCCTGGAACTCACAGTTTGTTACTGATCCAGCTGTATCTGAGCCCTCGCCCTTAAACTCACTGCCATATCTACAAGTTTGTTTCTGTTACCACTAGTACTACTACAAGATTGTAACTACAATTACTAAAACTACTACTACCACTAACAATAACAATAATAATAACAACAACAACAACAACAACGACAACAGCAAGAATAATAATAATGGTAATATTAATAACAATAACAATAACAATAAGTTCATTTCTATAGCGCCTTATCACACAAAGGCCTCAAGGCGCTGACAATATCAAATGATTTTTCAGAACTTCCGCAACCGTTCAACCACATAGGCCCATAAGCACACATTATATAAATTATCACTTCATTCACATATGTATACTGGAAACTATGAAAGACTATCATCATACACTTACACACACTTTTACCAAGTCTAATGTCAGGTTCTGGGAAGAACATTAGGTAAAAAAAGTGAGTCTTCAGTAGTCTTTTGAATGAAATTTATGATTCAGATTTATGGAGAGAAAGTGGGAGGAAACTCATAGATCTAGTTCAGTGCCACAAGTATATTCTGTGGCCTTCAGATGACAAAAACACGACCAGTTTTTTTCTTTCTTATATCCCATGTCACCCTATAACATCAACTGTTATAATAAAAAAAAAAATAAAGCGACCTCTTGAATGGTTCAACAGATGAGGACGGCATTGCCCTGCTGTGGAAACTTCCAGCTGTTAAAAAACGCTGCGGTGCATATTCGCTACACTGGTTGCGATGGATGGATATGACTTCACATTATCTGAATTTTTTTTTTCCAGATTAATTTTAGATACTAGTATGCCACCTTTTTTAACTCCGCACAAAATTAGAAGCAGAACCTACAATTTGCCGACAACAACAAATAAAAAGTTTACATTTTTATCATATATCCTGATCTGGTTATTTTGTTGCCCTTCCATTTTTTTAATTTAAATCAGCTGGGTTAACAATCGTTTATTTGAATTTGCTAAGAATCGGGTAATCAAAAATGTTCGAATCTGGTCCTGACTTCAAACCAAAGTCATCATCCCATGCAAAAGTTTGTAGACATTCTTCATCTCAGTCAAGCTCTTATTTCAGCTCTTTGAAGCAAAGAAATATCTGGAAAAAAAAAATCTTAGTTGGCCTTAACCTAGACGATGTCTAAAACGTCTTGCCGGACAAAAGACTAGACAGACAGCAGGGAAATTACCTTCTAGCATGAATGTTTCAGTACGGTGCTTAAAGGAAATTCTGTTGTCCTGGAGCACTCTTAGCGATCGGAAATGTTCGACGTGCTCTTAATACGCCCTCGTACTTAGTCGTTTTTCTTTCGCCTATCTGCACTTCTTTATCTACTTCTTTCAATATCTCTCGTCCTTCTTTCCATATACACAACAGTTTGAAAGTCTGAGTTCTTTCCGCCCTCTCACTTCATTTTCTTTATCCTCATTGTGAAATCTGCCTTCGCTTTTATTTCTCCCATATCCCCCTTTTTGATTCATCCTATCCATGCCCACATACGGTCTCTCTTCCAGTCATGGCCCTGAAATCGGCTTCACTCCATTCCCCCCCCCCCCTCCCCNCCCCGAATCTTTCTTCCCTTTCCTCTGACAATTCTTCCCCACCTTCCTCCCATTTTTCTAATACATGTATTTATATGAAGATTTCCAGCTTATGAAAATTACTATCACAGTTTTCCGTTCATTCCTCTTTCCATCTTGCCTTTCTTACATTTCCCTTCCTCGCTTTCCCCCTTTCCCATTCCCTCTTTTTTTCTTCCGTTTTCTTGCTTCAATGCATTAAAATTTGAGAGAGGATTTCCAAGGCACCTAATAAGTCTCAACGTTTACGCCAGTCTCTTTGGGTCTAAGAGTTAAGGACCTCTTCTTGATAGGCATGTGGGTTGCGGGTCCGGTCTCGATGGGCATTAGGGCCAGGGATCCCTTCTCGATGGGTCTAAGGGTTAGGGATCCTGACTCGATTAGCTTGAGGGTTAGGGGTCCCATCTAGACGGGCTTTGGAGTTTGGGTTGGAGTTAAAAGTAGATCTAGTAGTGTGCTGGTTAACGTGTATGACGTATCTGAAAACTCTTCAAAATATGAAACCTTCACTAACGAGTCTAAACAAATCTGTCAAATGCAACCTCCACAAGAATCTAAGTAGAAAAATATCAGACGAGGAGCTTTACTAATGTAAGCCTACAAAAGTACAGCATCACATTCAGCGCAAGATCGAAGCAAATGCCCAGTGGCGAGGACAGAATGGAGAAGAAAACCAGAAACCATTTGGAGAAAACACACAATCGTGACCTCACGGTAAAAGATCTAGCAGTATCATGATCATCAAAAGATCAGAAACTCACAAAACAAATCATGCGAATTCACACTCAGCGATGATTTTGACAGGATGATATCAGTGTGACCCGCTTTCGTCTTCGTAATGCCTTGTGAAATGTGAAAAAAAATGTAAAATAAAAGCGACGACAAAAACATGTTAACATGTCACTGAATCTGTATTAACCTAAAACAAAAAACACAAAAACAAAAAAACACAAAAACAAAAAGAGTGGCACGGGGACCCCAGCGTAGATCGCCCTAGGATCATTTCAGGATATTTACATATCGGATCACCTAGTAACGTCTAGTTGCGAAGGCACTTTTCCCATGACATGGTTGAGCCAAGCTAGTGCTTCCACTAATGCCTCTTGACCCGTAGCAACAGCTTCTCTTCCGTATATTGACCCGGACTGTCACTGCCAAACTCCACCCCCAACCCTCAATTCCTCTGTGGTAGCGTATTATGGGAGGAACCTGGTCAGACCCAAAGCTTTACAGGTTAGTTCGGCATAAACTAACCGTACCAGGACCTTCGTCACGCCGGACGTTAACGCCACACCGGAATAGGGGCCAGTTCCCAACACATAAGCTTCCGCTGGTTGGGTGGTTATGTACTATTGAAGTGTTGGGACTTGCTTATATGACATGACATAGCGGGTGTGAGAATTTCATGGGTGTGGGGATTTAGGAAAGTGGCGAAAATTTATTCAAGCAGTAGTCATATTACTCAACAAACTGCATAAGAGAGTTAAGTGGACCAGGTACAATAATTTTGTGTAAAGAATTTCTTTGAAGCTTATCAGTTACATCCTCTAATAAATAAAAATCAAAGAAATTATACCGAAAATATCCGCCATTGCTCCATCAAGTCATTCCCATCATGCCCTCATGTAATCAGGGCGTCATAAAAAACAACGACTGAACATTAGTGAATACCAATCACTGTTCTGTAAATACATTCAAGTTGGCAGTCACATCAACACACATTGAAAGCATTAATCGCTTAACCGTGCAGTGTGTGTAAGGCACCAAATACGCAGCTTAACAAAATCATTCCTGCCCTTCGAAAATCCCCATTTATTTCTTTCTGTCCGTCAGTCTTTCTTTCTTTCGCATTCTGACATATATTCTTTATCTCGCAATAACATACAGGCATAATAGTAGGTCGGTTCAATGATAACTTTCTCTGCCTTTTAAAGTTGCCCCACTTAGGCATCCAAAATCAGCCATCAACACACAGACAACCTGGAGACATTGATTGGCCATTTACTTACATTAACTGAAGAATCTCAATATCTTGTGCACGAAGTCATTTGGTAATCAAAGGAAACGAACTTTCTACTTTCATATTCGCGATAAACAAAATCACCACGATAATAAAGGTAATGCCTATCCAAAAACACTATCTAGATATATTATTTGTATATCTTACATCCATTGAAAGAGTCACACATATCCTCTGAAATATGGCGTAATTTAGCACACAGGGATGTCCACAACACTAAAATCTATGAAATCTAATCACAGAGAAGGAAGTGTATCAGATCAGGAGACCAAGGAGCGCTGTCGAATACCAGTCAGACAGAATACTGCTGGACTGCTCAGTAAGAGAAAAATTACATCATTATATAGAAATATATAAAAAAGTCAATAAACGTTCAAGAATACATGTAGTAAATTTCACGTCGTAAAAGTATCCTGTAGGAAGACATAATTCAAAGCCTGATCGTATGAAAAATAAAACCAAAAAAAAAAAAGGAGAAGACCGAAAGAAAACCCAGTAAATCAGAAAGAAAGAAAGACCCGTGTAGAGTTTGAGTGCATCGATGGAAAGAAAGAGGGAGAGATATTCCTCATAAAATGCGATAGACTCAAAGATGCAAAGGGAAAGAAAGTATAAATGAGATAAAATCAATAATGAATGAAAGAGTCTTGACTTACAAGTCTGTCTAACATCACATCTAACATACATAGCAGAGATGCTGTCAATTTTTCCATGTCAGTGAAACAGATCCAATGAAACTGTCACAATCTCCTCTGAAATAACGTTTAAATCCAAGTTGTACCGAAGTCCACAACACTAATATATAACGATTCATTGCACTGGAAATTACATTACTCCTAGCAGTTTCCTAGAAGTCCTGTTTTACACACAGTGGAGAAAGTAACACGTGTTGATGAACGCCAATCACAACCTAAATCGGTAAGACTGCTTTCTGTAGTAAGGGGGAAAAGAAAACAACAAAACAACAACGAACCGTATAATGTCAACGTCAAATCATGCGGCCTACTTTAGTTTGAAGTCCTCACTCCCCACTGTATTTTCTTTCATGTAACACTACTAAATGAATGCGCCACATTTTCTCCTCCCATTATAGCTGGTTTCGCTTACACACCCCTTCCCTTAACCCTTCATTCTCTACCACAGCTTCGTTGTTATAGGAAGTGGATCTGTTGCAACCTATAACAAGTTTATTTTACATAAACCCAGAATGTGATACATATAGGCGAACGACACAATATTCATCGGGACATGACAAATATTAGAAATCAAAATAACAACTTTATATCACACTAACAGCTATACTGCATACAGTTTAGATTCTACGCAGTACAATAAATACAGACCATTTAGTTACAAAAGTCAACATTCACTCCTTGCAGTTATTCTTTCTTTTATTCATTATAGTATATTTTCTCCCTACTGAAATTTTTGTAATACAATTTCAATACATTTTGATAACTTAAGTAGTTGATCTCTTACAATATATAGTTTACTACTGTGGGGCAGCTTCTTAGCTTTCCTGAATTGTAAAGGATGAAAGAGAGAGGTGACATATTAGGAAGAGAGAATGAGAAGAGACGGTGAAAAGAAGATCAACAGATTTTCCAAGGTTTCTATTACTCCTGAAAAGAAAAAGGTAGAAGCAACATATTGCCTCGCTGGGTGTAAACAATGGCATTGCTCATGAGAAAGAAAGAAAGAAAGAAAGAAAGAAAGAAAGGAAGAAAGAAAGAAAGAAAGAAAGAAAGAAAGAAAGAAAGAAAGAAAGAAAGAAAGAAAGAAAGAAAAAGACAGACAAATAAACAGACAGACAAATAAACAGACAGACAGACAGACAGACAGACAGACAGACAGACAGACAGACAGACAAATAAATAAACAAAGTTCAACGAATTTATAACGTGAAAGACACATCGATCGAGGCCAAGAAAAGAAGGAAGCTGAGTGACTCTTGATCATCTCTCCTAGACTACTCTTTGTCTGATTTCGTCAGTAGCGAGTTCTGATGCAGTCAGATCAATTTATTACAGGGAAAACAAAAGCACCCAAAGATCAACAAAATGAATGTGGATCCTTTGTCAAACTCATTTCTGTAGTTAGCTGCTATCTGGTAGATATAATTTCGCGCTAACGGAAACATTGCAGTGAGTTAACATGTGGCGAGAGAGGAAGCAAGTGCAGACCATTTTGTTCTCGTGTCTCCAACATCTTTCCTAATCCCAAAGTCAGTCCCTTCGCATGTAGGTAGATTAGTCGAGCCTCAACATTATCATTATCCTCTGAATTGAACTGTGTTCAGCTTAACCCTACATCGAAAGCACGTGTAATAAAAGACAGTGTATCAACGCTACTGTACTCACTGCTCCTTACTAAGAGTACCACTTTAAATGTCACAGTGTCTACTTTGCTATGCTGGAGATAAATCAAGTGCATTTTTTTTCTTTCTTCTTTAACTCTGCCCGTGTGCGTCCACGTTAGAAGGCTGCCCTTCCCTTTCTCCTCTGCTCGCTCAGACTTCACCACATACACAAATAATACTATGTACAGTACTCTGCTAACCTCCCGCTCACGTTTCTTCCTGAGGGTGGGTGTGTTTGGAATAATGTTACCCAATTCACTGCTTGGTAAGATTTTTAATACTGTAGTCCGTGTGTAATTTGAGCGGTGTTTCTCTTTTTCCTCCATTTTTCCACTTTCCTTCCTTCTTTGTTCTTCTTACAGTTTCTTTTTCAAAGGTTTTATATCCTTGCTCACCCCTTTCTCCCAAACCACCCCCCACCTCCCACCAACCCGTCTTCCAACCCCACCCAACTTCCTGTGAATCTCTGACATGTACCTAGAATCCATCTAATTGACCTCTTCATGTATTTACATACATGTTTGTGAATTCCATAGGTTTTTTTTTTTGGGGGGGGGGGGGGGGGGGGGNTCAAACTGAGTTGTGTTTTTTTTAATTTGCATTTTTGCTTATTTCGTAGTTTTATTTTATCACATGATTTGCATACAAGTACATTTCTATTATGATCAATGATAAAGATGATACTGTTGATATTTTGAATCATACTGAAATGACTCTCATAGCAAACTCCTGAGTTTACTAGTACATCTTTGCTACTTGTAAGCTTCTATCAATTTTTATATAACAACAAAACTCTTAAACTTGCATTGTTATTCTGGAAAAAATATTTGACACGAAGCGTTGACTATTTTGTTAATAAATTCACTATACATTTTTCAAAAAGTTTTGTGTCACTGGGCAGAATCATATTTAGTTTTAATGATGATAATGATGATAATGATGGTGATGATGATGATGATGATGATGAGGATGATGATGATGATGATGATGATCATCATCATCATCATCATCATCATCATCATCATCATCACCATCATGATTCATAGATCAATGTTTACACGGAAGACAACATTGAATATATTTGTGTGAATTCCATACTTAATAACAAAGTATACTTAGTAAATGAGTACTAAATATCGATAGTTAACTATATTAAATTTTAATTTCCTTTCGTAGAACTACTCTGAGTCTGCTGCTCCTGCCATCTTTACCTCACTCAATCTGTGATTACTTTGGCTGTCCCCCTATTTAGTATCCTTTCCCTTCTTTTTTCTCCTTTTCTCTTCACTCTTCCACGTCTTGTTCGCACTCTACATGTATTCCTGACTCCCCTTCTCCACCTCTCACTTTCTCTCTCTCTCTCTCTCTCCTTCTTTCTTTCTATCTTCTTGTCTTTGACTTTACTTCTCGATCGCTTGTCGTATTTAATCAATCTGTGAAGATCTTCTCATAAAATATCCATTTTTTAAACTACGATTTCCTCATGTTCCTGAAAGCTCTTAATTTGATTCTGCACGATGATACAAGTGATGCCCACAAGCACAGAATTAAAGAGGATTACAGCTTTCAGACTAAACAAAATCGGGAAATAATGTTCAAAGAATTGCCAAAACACCGAATTTTCAAAGCGTATGCTCTTCATGTTAGGGTCAAGTTAGAAGTATGTAGAAATACACTGCGACTCACATATTCTAGCAACCACTTGATAAACTGTCAATTCATTCACGTATGTATACTGGCGACTATGAAAGATTATCATCATACATCACACACACTCTACCAAATGTATTATCAGGCTCTGGGAAGAATACTAGATTAAAAAAAAAGTGAGTCTTCAGTTGTCTTTTGAATGAAATTAAAGATTCAGACTTATGGAGAGAAAGTGGGAGAAAACTCAAAGATCTTGTTCAGTGCTGTAAGTATATTATGTGACCTTCAAATGGAAAAAGCAGGACCAACTATTTTTTCCTGATATCCCATGTCACCCTGTAACATCAATAGCGAAAAAAAAATAAAAGAGGCCCCTTGAGTGGTTCAACGGATGGGTACAGCCATTGACCTGCTATTTAGGGTTTCTGGCACCTATTCGAAGGGCAAATCACTCATTGTGTACAACCCAATTAATCCACTTATATATAAAATCCCCCTTTTTCAGGGCCTGCCAGCCAGTGTCAGGGTGTAGAAATATGTAAAATGACCTGTGATCTAAAAAAAGCATCCAATTTTAGAGCTTCATGTACATCTGAGCCTTCTAGATAAAAGAAAAAAAAGAAAGTGAGTAGACCTATGCATTCGCACACGATCAAAACCAGCCAAATGAAAACTTGGGGACCAAATCAGAATTCGAAGTGACCTTTTTCGAAATGACTTGTGAATAATTTTAGGCGTTGACCACCCCCACCCCCACCCCCCTACCCTTTTTTTCTTCCTGATAAAAGATCGAGCAAATAAAGTACTTTAACCTCCATGGAAGAAATATCACAGTGACATTTGTAGCATAACACAAAATGTTAATAGGGCCAAAAAAAAAAACAACAAACCAATAGTTCCAAAGGCCTTAACAAGCAGCTAGTACTTGGCATGTATCCACTTAGAAACACAATGCTTACATTATGGCGGTCGAGGGGGAGGGGTGCATCTAGGTTATCTGAAGTATTTTAAACTTCTTCTCCCCCTGGGGCCCTTCCCAGCTCCCAAATCCAGCCTGTATGGAACTTAGATCTAGATCTACATGCTGCAAACTCAGTTTACATGACACAAGCTTTTTCTTTGTATTTTTTTTCTCGTTCTTTCTTTTCCTTGTCTCTCTTGTTT